>OENT01000331.1:0-108233 GCA_900239685.1 Rotaria macrura
CGTCCAGTTTTCATTCGACCATTTTTACGATATCAACTCCAATAGGATTTCATCCTTGTCGTCAGCAAACTTGTCGACATTTTTCATTTTCGATATTTTTCCTTTCGATATTACTCAGTACATTCAGAAGCCCAAGCCTGAAGTCGACTTCTCCGACCAACAAATATATGTAGCTATATGAAAACACTGACGTGACAAAGTTTAGGTTGACCTGGTAACTGACACATGTTAATTAGCTCTTTAATCAGCACTTATATAATGAGAAATCTTTGTTGTTTCGCGTTTTTCATACGATACACATCTAAATGAACACGCTCTCGATTAAAACTGACATTTAATTTCAAACAGAAAAACGATGAGAGAACTGTGACATGACAAATGAGTTAACTGTTCTCGAACGTTCGTCAGTGAATATTTCTGCCGAAAAACGCCATCGTATCGGACAGAAACATTTTCGTTTAGTCTCCCCACTAAGGTTACAACGGATCTTGACAATGTCATGCTGTGTCAATCGAATTGAATTAGGATCGGTTAGATGACTGAATCTAGTCGCTCTCTTCACTTCATTCTGACGTGTCATCATGCATTCACAGCCAGACGACTCTTAACAAACACTGTCAACTTACACTCATCGTTAGCGAATGAAGAAATCGAACTCAACGGAGTTTCGACTCATAAGGGTACGAGTCTTTTATGTGTGATCGATGCTTACGATCATTGCTTCGACAAGCAAACGACTCGCAGCACTGATGAACAAACGGAAATTACTCATGAGAACAAGTCCTTCGTTTTCGAGTCATGCTTAGTTCGAACATTTTAAAAGCCTCCATGAAGGGATCTCCAACGAGATCTATCTATTTGAAGTTTGACCAATGGCGAAAATCTCATGATGTTTGTTATACGTTCTCAAAGTTTCACTTAATTCGAATTTCGTAGTCAAGAGAAAACATTGATTAATAAATGTCCTTCTCATCGTTTAGCCGGTGGCATCATGTTTTTTCCCAAGTAATTTAACTGGTCAATGGATAAACACAGCCAATGTCAATGCGCGTGTGTTAATCAACGCAACTCATATTCACGAAATAGCCAAAGTTAACAATCGCGGATGGCTAAGAGAGACTTATTACGTCTGTCAACAAACGTCACGCAGTCAATACTTAGTCAAAGCTGTTACTAAAGGAGAATGCTTCTCTTATTACATTTGTTTTGATTTCAAAGATCGTCATCACAACATAGTGAGATACAGAAAATCGAAGTCATTCATGTCTAATCTGTACAAAATATTTAAAAACCGTGATCCGTTTTATGAAGTCTGCTCGTGGACAAGCTTTGACAACGATGCTAATTGGAAATACCAAGTGTTCGTTCTCGATCCGCCGGCGCCTATCGAGTGTCCATTTACCGGCATGTGGACGTTTAAGCAAGTCGGTCAACCGAACTCATTGATACAAACACGAATTCGCGGCGGAGTGACACCACGTCCACGCGACCACGGATGGTACATAACGTGTGATCCCCATTACATCGTGTCGCAGTGGACTATTTGTGGCGATCAGACGAAGTCGATGTTTGCCGATCGAGAATATTGTCGGCAATTAGATCCTTATGGAACACCGATCGGAGTTTATGAACAGCCCGATTTCATTTATCAATGCGCTGGATATTGGAGAGAAGATTCACGTTCAATGATGGTTACGTATGATAGAGATGATCCGTATAATAATTTTAAATGTTGGGTTTACGAACGGCAAGACTTAACGACAATAAAATTGTCAAGATCAGCTGCTTCTGCTTGTGGCTTCAATCAAACATCTGCAAGTTATCAGGCAAAAGATGGAGCTGATCTTGCTATTACACTTATTGAATCTGAACGAATTCGTAAGTTTCTTTTCATCGCCGTTTTTTCTTCTTAAATAGGCGTGTGATCATAAAACGATTCGATAGAGGAAGACGAACATAACAGAATATTTCGAAGACATCGAAATTTCCTCTCATTGTTCGAATCACATTCGCTTAGAATTTGTTTTTATCGATGACGCAACGCGGGATGAATATCGACCGAGCAGCGCCTTTTTCCTCCAAATAAATTGATCTTTACCGAGTGACATCGTGATCTTAACTATTTCTGCTTCTACTGATTTCGACCAGTGCCATGATAAACGCGCGTTTCGTCGATAAAATAGCTCGATCGATTTAAAATGTTCGGAAACAACATTGAAATCGGCGACATCATTTTCTTCTACGTTCATCGACATTAAATATGGGAAGTGATCGCTGGCTTGTTTTCCTCTGTGGACCCGTTTTGTATTGCGATATTAACAGCGGTTTTTCTCTCGATTGGAGCAGGAACAAGAAGAGATGTTATCATTCGACAGCAATCTTCCGTAAGCAACTGAAGGCTTGAAAAGTTTTATTTCTCCCTCGTTTATCGATTCTCGACATTTTCGAGTCCGTCTTTCTTTTACAGTAATTGCTGAAAAATCAAGCGAATAGTATTTGTCTGTTCGCTCGTCTCCTTTCGATACTTCTCTTCAACTAGTCAGACCAGGCCAAATGTGACCGAATCATTGCAGAAACCCTTCATTGAAGAAATTCGACAGTCCGACAGTAAACCGCTCATCGTAGAACGATGAATACACGAAAAAAGAGAAAATTTTGAATTTTTCGAATCTTGGATCGATTAGAGTCGGCCCTTGGCAAACGATCACACGATCACATCACATAGAGATTCGAGGTTTTCTTCGGACAAATCAACATTTTCCATGCCGATGATAAACAAACAATGGGACTCGTTATTTCCCGTCGGTAGACTGAAGAGATTTTGATCGATTTGTTTTGGATCGAGGGAGAAGATGTGAGAATGACGAGTCTCCTCTCACATTATTCGTAAATGTGAATCGATTTCATAGACATCCCCATCGATGTGAAAAGTTCTCGTGCTGTTCGACGCGTTGAATCAGTTAGACTTTGACAAAGTGTTACTGCTGAACTGTCACAGGCGTCACTTCGATGCGCTTGTTTGAAACCGTCTCGAACCGAGCTTTTCATTCAAATGTTTTTCTCTAGCATGAGAATTCATTTTTTGATTAAAAATTGTCACATTTGAACACGCAGAAGTCGAGAAACAAGATCTATTTGCTCTGTTTACCGAAAAGACTCTCTGCTTTTTAAACTGCTGCCGACTTTGTTCTAGCTCTAGATTGATAAGTGAACGAACTGAGAGGATAACTGAAATTGATTTCGGGGCATGCTGGTGTCGTCAATCGACTATGCCAGACCAATGTGCGAGCTCGTTGGTTTCAAAGCATAGGAAAATCGTTACTTGGCGAAAATTTCTGTTTTAACTAACATACTTGTTTATCGATTCGAGTGAAATGCTTCTCTACGGTCAATCGTTCTTTTCATGATTACTCGCAATTGAATATATTGCGCCTAAACAGGCGAAAAGAAGTTCCGATTTCCGACTAGCATTGTTTTTCTCTCACACCTCCATTGAGCTGAGCAGCTTGATGTTCGCAATGTGTTAATGTATCCATGTATGACAGATGTCTCCTTGAGTCTATCCGATAATCCCAGTCTTCTTTTCTTCTTCTTCTTCTTGCTCTTAATGAAATGCCATTCTTAGCTGAGCCGGAAGATGTGTCGAAATCCTTGAGTTAATATTACCTCGAGAATCATACTTGGAAAGAGAATAGAAAATTGAATTTTCTTACTCTGCTTTCTCTTAAATTCACTCTAGCTATAGTCGTTGTTCGAATGCAATCAAAGCACAGCGTACGAGTAGAACGTCAGTTGAATGTGGCGAATCTGATTGAATATGAATACGTTCATGGCATACAGTCTTCATTTGATGTTCTGGAAATGATGGCCGCGTGCTTGTTGTGCTGATCATAGTGAAAGATCGATATGAAATCAGTATTCGTTGATGCTTGTTCGAAAGCTCGTAATTCTTCTTCGATTAAAACCTATCAGCACCGTGTCAATCGAACGCTTTTTTCATTCGAAAAATGTTGCCATAGACTAATCTCAGTGTCTACGCTAGTCTGCTCAGGTTTTTTGACATCTTAGAAGAACAACTATGGCACGTGATGATCTCAACTTGTTCTTTCTACTTGGTTCATTCGTAAAGATGAACACGATTGAACTCTCTAAAATTGAACACAGTCAAACCAGTCCTATTGAATCTCTCTCTCTCTCTCTCTCTCTCTCTATTAATGTTCGTTGCGTGTCTGATGTGTTCACAAACTATGAAGATTTCTTTTTCATCAATAAATATACTTGAAAACACTGTCTATTGATAAAAGCAAATTCATAAGACAGAAGAACGCGTGTGTTTATCTTCACTGAATTGCCTCAGCTTCGAAGATAAACAATAAGAAGCGCAGAGATTTAGCTGTAGAAGGTATCTGAATGGGGCGAGGCTGTAGTGAAATCTTTCCGAATCACGTTAAATATAGAAGAACTCTGTTCTTGCCAATGACAGAGAGTTGAAACTTCTCCAATTATTGATTGGCTGTATGTTCATCAGTGAAGGAGTCATTCGTTTTATGAAAATTCGAGTGTGTAACTTGGTCACTGCTGAATAACTACTGTAGGGAATTGAACTGCTCGTAATGGAGGAACTCTTGAAACATGAGATTAAGATAACCAAGTTGTGTGTGTCGGCGTGGCCGTAGTACGATAACTGATCCATTGATTGGCTTAACGATTGGTCCCAATTCGAAAAAGAAGACATGAAAAACAACAATCAGACGAATCGATCGAATAGATATTTCGAAGAACAATCAGCCTTTGATCTGAACGGGATTATTTGAATGAGTTGACTGAAAAATCGAGTAGGATTCTTTCGAACAATCTAAAATCAATCGCGTCTTCGCTTCGCCTTGGGCCTTGTTCAATGGAAGCAGCAGTGAAAAATCGAAATCCGTCGAGTTTTCGAAAGAGACTGAAACATTGTTTTTCGGATATTTCGAATGTGAACAAGTGAAACGATCGACTCGAGTGTCCTACAGATAAATTAAAGATCGTGTTGACAAAGTCCAATGTTAGCCGTGTGTATTGATTTGTTTATTTGTTTCGTTGTAGATGATGATTGTCCGATTCGTTATGATGATGGTCGAAATGTATTTGTCGATTTGGAAGAATTTCAATTTTACTATGCTAAATCGTCAAGAAATCATCTTGATAAATATCTTCTTATCTTTGTTCTATTTTGCTGTTTCATTCGTTTTGTTTAATCAACTCGTTTTCTACCGAAATCAATCTTAATCATTCCGTTGTCAGATTTCATGCGTTCTTCTTTCTCTTTCTCTTTCTCTCTCTCTCTCTCTCTGTTTTTTGTCGTTCATTTAAATTGGATACGTTACGTCAGATACTTCTCGTGTTTAGACTCACAATTTTCGTTACTCAATCGGCATTGATCAGATAAATTCGTCGACTATGTAATTATAAATAAAAGAATAACGTTTTGCTTTTTTTTCTAGATGAACGAGAATGCAGACGAAGTGCAAAATGGGTCATTCGACAGGACGAATCTTTCTCTAATGAACCCAATGAAAGCAAGCCGAGCAAAGTTTTAAGCGCGAAAATTTGTTGAAAATCAATTTCCGCCTTTCGATTTCGATTCTTTGGGAAAGCGCTTTGCCCGTTCATTTCTGGAGTTCATCGAAACGCTGCTCCGGGGAATAAAACAAAAGCAAGAAACAGTGGCAATCGCAGAAAATGGTCCCCAGTCGAGTTCATTCAGAGTCAGATTCGAGCGTTTACAAGTTTGACTTGTTCGAGTTATTCAAATGAATTCCCCGTCCGAACAAGATAAACCATCGGTTCGATGTCATCTCGATGGAATTCTGAAAACAGACTAAGCATTATTTGTAAAGTCGGTTGGCTCTGTTTCAAAGAAGAGAAAAGAATATTTAAAATGGTTTCTGCACTGAATAAGAACAAGGTTCGAGAAAAGAGATCAAACAGTAGAAATCTTTCTCCTCTTCTCCTTCCATGAGCAATTTCACTTAAAAAAACCGTTGCATTATCAACGAACAAATGTTTGTCTATCCGATTTCGGAGAAAGCTGCCTAAAGAATTCGTCGCCTTTGTTTCTGTCGGAGGTTTAAGAATAGAGGTTCGGCTTGTTTCGAGTCGATGAACTCGCTGTCGATGTTCACAAATTCTTCGTACTTATTATCTAAATGAGGGATCGGCTAGATGAGACGCGTTTGAAGAGAACTCTCGTTTGTTTCTCGAATATGACACCGTGTCATCATCTATCAATGGCGTCAAATCCATTTATCGGTCGAACGGAGCTCTGTCAAATGAGCAGACATTAGTCGCACTCGAGTTGACTCGTTAACCCGCCTATTCAAAATAAAGAAGTTCTGAATAAAATACTTTCATGTGAATTATTCATCGAACTTAAACCGACTTGATCTGTCCGAGATTCACCGTTGAAATTGGAACAGGGACGTTAAGCACATTCGGTTCGCGATCCGCTAGAATCGACCGGAGAAGGGAACTTTTTCAGAGCCAATTTCTAAAGAAAGACGAACGAACGCTTCCTTAGATAAAGTTCTGCGTTGAATTGCTTGATTAAAACTGAACAAAGGCGAAGAAGAAAGCACATCGAAACTGTTTCAGATAGGAAATGATGTTGCTGAGAAAGGTGTCGATATTGTTGTTGGTCATTGCCGTCGACACAAGAGGTATGCACTTTCTCGAATCAATTTTAAATAAGAACAACATGCGACTTTTGTTTTCGAGTGAATTTCAGTGAATGGTCAACTCGGATGTGTTTTCGATCGTCCATTGTTGGGTGAATATTATTCATACGAAAATGGTCTTGAAGCTCATTCGTCGTTCCGAGACAATGGAGATGTCGAAAGACTTTTTTATCGCCGAGAATCGGGTCGTGGCGCGACAGCCAATATCATAACTGTGCTTGATAATTATGCCATCGGAGAATGTTTTATGCTTAACTGGAGAGAGAATCCTTTCGATCACGTGTCAAAAAATCACTTCGAACTTATTTTCAGGGACAAGTAGGTTTTTACGATTCGCTTCGTCATTCATTCCGTTTCTATGTTCGGCATTTTTCCATTGAAGAGAAAAATCTTGCTATCAATGCTATGAAATATATAATCGAACGCGCAACATTCTTCAGATTCGAAAAAGTGAATGCAATGAAATAACTTCGATTCTAACAAATCAAATTAACTTTCAAGATCTTTGCTCGAATATCAACCAAGACGCCGACTTCGACACCTTATTTTGTTTGTTCACTTGTTCTTCTTTTGCTAGTTTTGTTTGACTGAAGTTGATTTCATTCTCTAGCTAAAACATATTCAGCCGAAGAATGCCGCGCGACCATCTACGGGACGTATCATTTCACCTACGAGTTTCGTGAAGGAGGCATTGGAATTTGCGATAACCCGATATCGCGCTTAGTTTCTTGTCCTGATCCTGGAACTCCGTTCGAAGCTGTTAATGAACGTTTTTGGATGACCTACGGCTATTGTCGTGATCTCGTCTCATCGATCGACGCTCAGCCTCTTTATCAATGTCTGGGCTATTGGATCAATGAAAAGGGCGACATATTCACTGGCATCGCCAACGAACGTGTTGGATCCGAACGTTGGTACGATAAATTTCGCTGCATGTTAACCCGACAAGATCAACCACAATGGTTCGCTAAATCTTTATTTGCCGAATGTGCTCGACTCTATTCGCCAACTGATGGACCTGAAAAAGTCATCATCTCACCCATCATTCCCGAGGTGCCAACGCCGACTTGTTTCTTTCCCGATAATTTTACTGGTGAATGGGTCAATACAGCTAATGTGAATGCGAGAACAATAATTAATTCGACACACATTCATGAAATATCTCAGGTTAACAATCGCGGATGGTTAAGAGAAACTTATTACGTTTGCCAACAGATAAGCCGACAACAATATTTAGTTAAAACCGTGACTAAAGGAGAATGTTTCTCTTATTACATTTGTTTTGATTTCAAATCTCGTCATCATAATATACTGAGGTACAGAAAGTCGAAGTCGTTTATGTCAAACGTTTACGATGACCTTTCGAAACGAGATCCACTTTATGAAGTTTGTTCGTGGATTAGTTTTGGCAACGATGCTAATTGGAAATACCAAGTGTTCGTTCTCGATCCGCCGGCGCCTATCGAGTGTCCATTTACCGGCATGTGGACGTTTAAGCAAGTCGGTCAACCGAACTCATTGATACAAACACGAATTCGCGGTGGGATCACCCCTCGTCCACGTGATCATGGCTGGTACATAACGTGCGATCCCCATTACATGGTATCGCAGTGGACAATTTGCGGCGACCAAACAAAATCAATGCTTGCCGATCGAGAATATTGTCGGCAATTAGATCCTTATGGAACACCGATCGGAGTTTATGAACAGCCCGATTTCATTTATCAATGCGCTGGATATTGGAGAGAAGATTCACGTTCCTATTTAATGACCTATGATCGTGATGATCCATACATTAATTTCAAATGTTGGGTTTACGAGAGAATTGATTTGTTTAAAATCTATCTTTCAAGGTCAGCCGGATCATTTTGTGGTTTCAATCAAACGTCTCAGAGTTACACGGCAGAAGACGGGGCCGACCTTAAAATCGAACTGGAAGAAGCTGAGCGTATTCGTAAGTTATTTTCACTGAATTTATTCATTCGCTTGTTTGTTCATTTGTTGAAATAGACGACGACTGTCCGATTCGTTATGATGACGGACGAAATCCATGGCAGATCGTCGATGAATTTTTATATTATTATGCATCAGCCCGAACAAATGAAGTTTGCACGAGTCTTTCTGTTTTTCTCGTTTTATTCATATTGAATATCTTCTAAAATCCACTCAGTTGACAAACAGTGACAAAACCTTTTACAATTTAATCTGTGTTTTTTTGCTATTTGTACATTCCATACTATGACTATAACAGTTTTAGTGATCTTTTTATGTTTTTATCACTCATTTTTATTGTCAATAAAATGTAAATGCTAGCCAATGTCAATTCGTTTTATTCGTGCACTCGACTTGCTTGAGAGATGAGCACAATGCAACGAGCCAATTGAGTGAACAAGAAAAGTTCGACTAATTTCATCCGTTGTCAATGCCCATCAAGTATTTAACAGGGTTCGATTCGGTTGAGAGGCAAATGCCGATGCTGATTTATCTATTGAGACAATGAATCGAAAGAGGAAAAGTCTTCGATTATTTTTATTTCTCTTCAAGCTCGCGCGAAACCGTCGCGGCTACGCTCCACAACAAATCTTAGTGACCCTGTTCCGTCACAATCGTTGCTTGGTTTTCACGATTTATTTAAATCGAGAGTCTGATTATCGATCAAGATTTCGACAAAAGACCGACTAGATTTGAGGTTGCCCTGAAAATAAGACCTTTCTTGCTCTCGCAACGCAGAGAAAAACGGATGTTTAGCGAGAGATTTTCAGTGCACACTGTTTGCATATGATCTTGATGCGTTGAGCGCATGCAATGCATTATTCTAGATTGCTGAACGATTGAGTTGATTTTTCAATGAAGAAAAAGTTGTGATGATTGTGCAAACTCAGATAGAAGATCAATCCAGGCGGATCGGTCTGGATATGAGAAACGGCGAGTTATCTGTCCTTTGGCGACTGCTGAACGGCTTAATTTATGCCTCAAACAAAGTGAAACGAGTGATGTTCTCCGTCCGTTCCGGGAATCTAATTCATCATCGAAGATAATCGAAGGCATTTCTCACCGGAACCGAAACGACATTCTCTTACCTTATTAACGAACAATAACGATGAACTGTCTTGACACTGTTTCCTTCTCATTTAACGCTCATTTTCATGACTGAAGTTCCATCCGGCTTATTCATCGTGACAAACAATGCCTCTTGACAAGATACTTCAGAGGAAAAGACGTCCGTTGACTCAATCAGGAGGCTGGTTATTCCGAGATGACAGTTCAGTGAACATTATTCAAATAAAATGCATCGCTAATTAAAAGCGAGAGACGACTTGCTCGATGTATTTTTAGCATGACAGACTCGAAACATAATTCGTTTTCTAAGTCACGAGAGAAGATGATCTCAGTGGAACTTCGATCGATTTTCTACTGACTTTCAAGCAGAGCACATAATCGATTTTCGATCATCGCTATGACTTACGGAACGCGAGAGAAAACCAGTTAGTTCCATGATCGCTCTGCAATGCACAGGAATCGTTTCCTTTGAGTAGATGCCATTTCGTCGAATCGATGCCGAAGAAATCGATCGATAAATCGTTGAACTAGCTGAAAATCTTTAGTGAGAAAGAAAGTGTCGAAGTAGATCGTCCGACCGGAGAGACACACTCGAGCAAAAGCTTCGACACTGTTTCAAGTAGCATTGATATGAAACGAGGTTGGAGTTGTATCAAGTAGAGCAAGAAACGATGTTAATGAGGCGTTCTTTTGATAACGTGTCGATTCATGATACAGCCATCTGCCGGAACGAAGTTCGCTTCCGTTGACTCGTCAACGACGCCAACAACGGATGTCGTTGATAAAAGCATTTCTCAGTTACAGGCAACGTTCTCACGGAAGTTATTTTCCACCGTTTTCGACTTGTTTACCAACTATTCAAATCGATCTCGACATGAAACAATAAATCGAACATGAAAAATGACTTCCATCTTGGAAGTTGTAAGAAAAAAACTAATTGACGACGAGATTTTGTCCCCGTCAAAAATTGTTCTCGTCAAATTTGAAATGATTTCTAATAAAAAGTATGCTGCTTAATTGAACTGTGTCGCGTTTGAAGCGTAAATCTGTAGACAAACTGCTATCCCGAACGGGCGAAAGTGAGAGTTGAGAGGCGGCAATCGACATGTTCAATGTTAGATGATCTCTCATGCTGACTGATGGGGTCGAGGTCGAGTCTCGTCCAACATCGCCACTCGGACCCTCAGCTTCGCATTGAAATAGTTCAATCCGTAAAGCTAACGTTAACGATTTATGCGAAGTCCAGTTTATTCTAGTTCAGTTGAGGTTTATCCTCAGGTATGTTTTTATTTTCAGTTTGTTCAGTGACATTCGATTCATAACGAAAACATTTCCTTTCCTTTTCCTGAATTCGGACAAATCCGCGCCTCGTCGTTGGTCTGTTATGTATTGTTGAATCATTCGTTATTTTGATTACGAATTTCCCAATGGAAAAAGCGTCGACTTCAACAGAGAACATCTTCTTCTAGTTTGAGATCGAACTTATTTTGTGCTTGTGCTCGTCTGTTTAGAGGGAAAATGTTCTCATCGTTCGACTCTCTCCTCTAGTTACTGTAAATTACTCCCAGGGGATTTTCCTCATCGGCTCGTCTAGATAAAAACAATAAAGTGAATTTGAAACATGAAAACAAAACGTAAGTCGAAAGAGAAGTTTTAGCTTCGATCAGACGAATCGGACTCGTGATGAGCAGCGACGAATGTCGGTAGTTAACTGTTGTTTTCCCAGTCATTCAAAATTTATGCTTCGCCTTCGATCGATGAAAACGAGAAAATATTCCCGGTGAGACATCGGTTTCTCAATGCTTTATTAGATTCGCAGCGTGTTTATCGGTTTCCTTGTTCATCCCTCGAACTCGGATATCGTCTCTCGTTCAACATTCGCTTACTCATTTGTCAAACAAGAAAATGAAAATGAAAAACAACGCATAGAAAGGGAAAATCGCTTTCTAATTGAATAACTTCAGAGAATGAACTCGCATTCATAATTGATGTAAATCATGTAACACATAAATGAATGCCAATAATTAACATAAATTAACTTCGAATTCGGATGAGATCAATTTCAAATGATGCTCTCGCTCACCATCTCGAGCAGATAATTACATCAAGTAGGGCTCGTTTCTTGCGATTCTCTCTCTCTCTCTCCCTTTACCTTTCGTCTTCGACAGATAGATGCAACGCGACATGGATTCAACGAGAAACACAATCTATCCAATTGAGGAACACAATTCATCGACACGAAGTAGTCGATGTTTATTAAAGTGCCGTGCGATTTATTCAAATGATGATAATCAACTTATGGGATATGTCAATGAGATCGTTCGATTTCCTTCTTCTCACTTCGGAATTTGCCGAGCCGATAAAACTATGAATGAGTCGTTCGTCGATCATAAATGAATGAATGAATAAATAAATAAATAAATAAATGATTGAGAACAAGTAAATCCATTAAATGAGAACTGCCCTATTTTTCTTCGCTCCTGATCTCATTCGATCGGCGAGTCTTGTCCGAGCGATGCTTCTAGTCGACGGATTGCTCTTCGTTGGAATTCAAAAAAAGAATTTTCTCATTTTCATTTCCCAGGTGCAACGCTGATGAGTTCGAACGGCGATTTAAGTAATTCCAACCGATGGTCGTTGAGCTGAGTCAGTTAGTGAATAAGCTTCAAATCAATCAAAGAGAAAAGACAATGACAACATCAGTCTCAAGGAAAAGCAGACCAATTCAATACACAACTTGGTTTTCGATGTTTCTTTCAAAGAAACAAAGATTTCAGACAACGATCTACGAGCAGTTCGTTTACCTTCGATTGTCTGAGTCAGTGACTTAGATGACTTATTTCAATTTTGTCTTCATTTAAAGCGTATGTCGACGTTATTCAGCGACTGAAAATGGGAAAGTTTGACTTATTTTCTTGTTAATAAATGAGAAACTCGAAAGGAATCTGTTTTAAGATTTCATTGTCATTGATGACGATGGAAGAAAGAGTGAAGAGAAGATGCTAGCCGAAGAAAAGAAAGGAGCACATTAGGAAATTTGTCGAAGTTCTTTTCTATCTTAGCCGGCTTTTTTTCTATTTCGACTTTTTTATTAAAAAGGATTGGCTACATTAAACATTGAGATGTTCCCTAGGAGCTTTTCTTCTTTCTCTTCCGTTCCTTTTTCTTGTTCTTGTTCTTCTTGTGATGAGGAAAAAGAAGCAAGAAGAAAAAGAAAAAGCCTGATGATTAATGATTATTATCTGTATTGGCGAGGAAGAAAGATGTTCACAGACAGAGACACAGAAAGAGACGCAGGCACAGTGGGAGAGAGACGTTGAGCGACAAGTAAATAGATGAACCCTGTTATTAATTAGTCTCACGGGAGTTGCTCCATGCGTTTTACTTCCAATGTATATTAAAAAAGAACTTATCTATTGTGTCGTATTGAATGTGAAAACCGTGTTATGTCATCATCTCCACTAAATCTTGATAAAACATTCGAACTTCTTCAAAAAACCTATCAGTTACAAACAACAGCAGCACTAACGACGACGACGACAACAGTTGTTAATAATGAAAATCTAGCCAAAAATGTTTCATCATCGATAGTGAAAGTGTCGACTCATCAACCGTCGAGGAAAACGTCTGTTCACGATATACATGAAGTAACCAAACTCGATCTTGACAAAGTTCGTCTCGCTCGGTTCTCCTGCCTTTGCCTTTTCCTACGTGCTGTTCTCTTCTCACTTTTAGCTTTTCGGAGAAATTCAAGAAAATCTTTCGCGTTTGAAATGCTTATTGGAAACGATGAATTCGGTATCGGCGATTCGAGACGAATTCCTCAAGTTGAAACAGCAGCTGTTCAACAAAATCACCGACTTCATCTATAAACTAGCCAATGAATCGGGAAAAAGGTATTCTTCATTTTGATTGATATGTTGACATTTCCATTGTCTAGCGACTCGTTTGAACGTAGAGGATCGATTATATCGAGGGGCATCCAGTCCAATGTTGTCAATCACCATCCTCAAAATCTCGTCTATTCAATCGAATACTTTCGCAGTCAATTAGTCAAAGCTCAATATTTATTCACTTCGTTGCATTCAGCGCGTTCGATTGGTCACGCCACGTTGGACACTGTCAATATCGTTCCTTCTGCCCCGTCGAACATCGGCCAGAGTCAAGTCAACAACGAAGATAAAATTCATTCTCAAGATTTAAATCAAATCAAAACGTAGGATGTTCACGATTTCAATTTCAATCTCTATCGGAGCTTCTCTATTTGCAGGGACATATCGATATTAGAGGACCATGCCTACGTATTGAATCAGCGTTACTACAGTCAAATACCCGATATGCATCAATCAGGTTTGCTCGGTTTTATCCGGAAGCAAGCACGAAAACGGAAAGTAACATGTTTTTCTTTTTTCTCCTTCTCAACTAGACGAAAATTTGGACAAATCTGACACCAATACTGGAAGAGCTTCCGATCCCAACCGTTTCATAAATCAACGTTTAAGATTCGCTCCGCTCAACGAGAAATATTCCGCAAGATCTTCATTGGCATCGAATGAAAATTCGACGTTGGCCGATCGTTTTTATCGAAAGTGTCAAATAATCTGTTGCTTTTGTCGGCCGAATTATTTATGATATTATCTTAGTTCAATCGAGGATTCGTTCACCGTTTGTTAGAACGATGCTGGCATCGGATATTCTTGTTTTAATTGATTGTGTCATTTTTGTTCCCATCATTGAAATGGTGTCGACCGTCGATTTCAAACTTGATTATCACCTGTGAACGTGGACGAACTGAAATCGAGTTTCACGAATCGACACGCCCGATCGTCCGACTCGATAACCTTCACATAGAATAAGTATTCAATTGACAAGAAATAACTTCCTCTTCACATGTTTAGTCAATCGATCGATCGATCGATGATATTTATCTTTGTCGCTATTCGTCGATATTAGATTTAACATTCGGCGTTGGCCATACATGGAAATTTTATCATCTCTACCGATCAATACTTTTCCCTTCGTCTGCGTGTTTCTTTTTTTTCTCCTTTTAGCAGAACAACTTTGTTTAGGTGCAAACATAAAGTTTTTCTACATCGTTCTTATTTCTCATTGATTTTCTATTTGTGTTCGTTATTATCAAACAACAACAACAACGACAAGCAAAGAAATAATCGAATAAAAATCAATTTCATTTTCCTTCCATTCTTAATCGATGCATTCGCGTCGTTTATTACTTGTTCGGTTAATTCATTTACTCGCTTGCTCAAAAACAATCGAAGTCACTGTTTAATCCTTTGAATGTTTCTAAACGCAACCAGTGCGAAGCAAGGCAAGCAGCGGCCTTGAATCAATCTCTTGAACGACGAATGAACAACGACATGTTCAATGAAACCTTTCTTTTTCCAATAGAGTTTTTCCGACGCCGTCCTAACTGTGAAGTCAATCTTCGATTGACCGAGCCGAATCTTTCAGCCATGTTCGAATCAGTCAATCAGAGATCGATCAGCAACTTCGTTTTCAATAAATCTCGAATCACTTTTCACCATCATCCAACACTCCGTGCCGCGAGTATCAACGAAAGCAAAGCAAATCTTTGATGAACAATGTTCTGCAGATACCAACTTTTCCGTGCCCTGATTCTAACTGCATCGCTGCTCAAGAGAATCAATCATTAAATAGAATCGAGTCGAAGAAAAATTAACTTCGATTGAAAATACTTAACTAGACTGAAATTCTTCATTATTCATCGAAACTTTCTTAACCTAAAACATGTCCGACTGACGACCGAATCTTAGGCTTTTTCGCCTCTCGGATCTCGGCCAATGTTCGACTAAAGATCTTTCGTAGAGCACTAGTCATACTGGTTACGTGCTTTGAATTCCTTGTCAAGATTTCATTCAGATAGATTCTCTGTCGAGTTCTTTCATTGGTGCGTTGACTAGTGAAGCTTTCAACGACAGGCAGTCATCCTAAGGGTGATGTGAGTCTCCGAAGTACTACGGTTTTCCGACAAGCTCGGCTCGTATAAGAATCTATGAGAGAAATCGTTCAATATCTTGACGAAATCTTAACGATGATTTAGAATCGCTTACCGATTGTGATCAGTCCTCTCAATAGATTTTCACTCTAAACCTCATCGGCGTTCGTGAAGCCGACGGTAACGACAGTTGCTCATAAACTTGAACACTCATGTCGGGATAGATGATCGGACGTTAATTTCCGATCGATTTCTTTTCTCGCCAAGTCAAACTGAATTCGGACGTGGAATTATTTTGGATTTCCAGATGAGTTATTTCGATGCTTGTCAAGTGATTGATGAGATTTTTTGCTTTCTCGCCGATTTCTACACGACATCAAATCGATAGATGGGCGTGTTCCTTTTTCATCAAACTTTTCTGTTATCTGCATTGTCTACGGGAAAAATTTCATTTCGCTAAAGAAAGTCGAAGGCAAATCGTCGACGTGATGAAATATTTGCTGGGTGCCGAAATCTATTTCATTTGTTTATTTCTTTTAAACGCTCGACAAGCTTCGCTTCAGTTCACACTGCCCTTTAATTCTCGTCGAAGCAACGGAAAATAAAATTCTGATTCGAAATCGAAACAGTTTCTTTCCTCGTTTCAACAATCCGAGTTGGCTCGGACGACAATCAAGTCTCGTATTCGGTTGTCGAGAAAGTCGATGTGAAGGCAAATGTTGAAAAATGATTTTCTTCGATTTCAAATCGATTTTCATGAGAAATGAACGAAACAAAAACGAATGGTGAAAACTGACGAAAGCCAATCGAGGGATAATCTAAGAGAACACTGCAAATAAACCTGTTGCTCGTTCGAGAGATTCAAGGTATACGTAATTCAATCGGCATGAAAACTTCGAATACATTCGATCTGTCAGTCTTGATTTGTTTTAAATATTCTCATTCACGTTGAATAGAATCGACCACGATCTTCTCCTATTAATTTAGTAAGAAAATCTCGATGAAATTAAAATTTTTCTCCGCTTGTGTTCAGATCGATTTTCGTCTCGCTGAAATAAACGGAAAGGTTTTGTTTTCAACGAAAATTACTTTTCACTGAAAGCCAATTAAGTTGAAACTTGAATCCAAACAACAGATGGACGACGAACAAATATCATTCGAAGGGTTTTCGGTCATCTAAGCAGCAGAAATTTGTTCTCGTGACAACGTCGAGACGATTTCTATTTATGGTAAACAAGAATAGTTTTCGTCTAATTCCACTGAACAAGCTTCTTCTCATGACAAGCGGCAAGTTCTTTCGGCTCAACGTCGAAACTATTCTAGTATTTCAACGATCAACTTAAGTTGCGAAAAATTATCGATTTAATTATCTTTCAGCTCGACTTCAAAAAGAAGACGTCGCCTTCACTTATTTATTGTCAAGATTAAGATTATCTTTTCCATTTCAATAAATTAGAAAACGAGAAACTATTTCGCAACGCAACTCTATTGCTCTTCTCCTTCGCTAGTGTTTTTACTTTGCAACTTGCATTTTATTCAATGGCGAAAACAATGTGTTCGTGTGAACTCTTTATCCATATGCAAACGTGAGAACGATGGAGGAGCCTTTCGATTCTGCTTAATTTTATCTAAATTGAACATTCACTCATTTCTCTTCTTGATTAAAATCAATGAAATCTATGAATTCAATCGGCAGATTAGCAATTTAACTCGATCGAACGAGTAATAATTCGTTTCGAGCATTGTTTCGCCGTCAGCGTAACTCAAATGTCTAATCATTGTTTTTCCATTTAATCTTATTCGTTGTCATTCGTTTTATCCATTTAATTTACGTCTTACAATGATTGTCTAGATTTTATTTGTCTTCTATATAAAAAAGAATTCATCGACTCAAAATCAATCGACTAATTTCGAACTCAATGATAATTAAATTAGCATAACATCCATATTCTTTCTGCAAGCGTCGAACGAGAACATATAAAAAATTGTAGGAAAAGATGTCGCTGTCGAGCTTCGATTCAGAGAATATAAGAATTTCCTAATGAAGAAGACGCGACTATCGGCAATTGTAATGTTTCTCAGACGGCAAGTCGCATTCAACAAAGATTCGAGCTGAATTAACTCACATTTATTAACGATTAAGTTGCAAATATAATGAAACGTTTTCAGTTTGTAAATCATGTGCGATGGATGAATGTTGAGCTATCTTTCAAGTAAATCACATGACAACTGATTGTGTATAAATATATTTTCTATTTTTCTGCTGCAATTCGTATTGTCTTCGTCTGCTTTTTATTCGCAGCTAATTCAAATTTGGGCGACCATCAATTTAACACGCAACGAAACCAGTGACGAGTCATTGTCTTGTACCCTGACAATCCTAGCGAATTGATTACGATTTAAATTGAGCAAAGGATATTGTCAGAATTATCGGTAGTCTTATCACATCTGTTCACCGTCTCCCCGATGCTAATCGATCTACTCACAAGTGTTATGGCAAATCCATAAGAGAGCGTCGATTAGGTTTTCGAGCTCGTCCGTCTTCGCATTTATATTTGACCTCTGAATTCTGTCAACTGTTGAAAACAATAGAAGATCATCTCAGACACTTGAAATGTATTGCCAATGAAAGCAATCATTACTGCTACCGAAATCCAAAGGTTAATCTGTTCTAATACCCTGACACGTGGTTGTTCGACTATTGACTAACTCATTTCAGTGATCGAAATTTCGACGCAGATTTCAGAGCTTTCCTCGTGCCATTGTCGGGTGTAGAGCAATGGCGACATCCGGACTATGTCAAGCAGAGGTCGACTATCGATAGTAATGCTCGAGAAGAAACCAATTTCAAGAAAACTTTTGCTATTTTCGTCGGGCAAGTCGTCTAAACTAGAGGATCTCATTGTACTACATGACGATGTTAATCGATTTTTGCCCGATCGATCTGAGAGTTCCTTTGGAGACAGTTGAGATTTGATTTCAGAGATAATTAGGTAGACGCGTGTTTTTGAATAATTTCCATGTCTTTTTTGTTTCTATGAGAAGAGCGAATCGATCACTGTTGACTTTTATAACTTCATGAATTCGTGTAGGAAAACGAATTGATGTTGTCTGAGAACAAGTAAATCATTGCACGCCGAATGAGAGTAGTCTGAGTGGACTTTAGAATGTTGAGTTGTCCTTGTTACGGTCTACGGTGAAAGCGAATCGATAAAAGTTGTACAGGGAGTACGATCGAATATTTTCAATGAGAATGTTTGTCGAGTGAGCAAAGTAATTGAAGCCGAATGATGAAGGAGAGGAACGAAAGTGGAAGGAGAGAATTCGAAGATTTATTTGTTTGACAAATGGTGATTCTAATTACAGAAAACGAGAGAACTAGAGCGACAGTAAATTATTCAAGTTTATATATTTTGAGGGCCGAAGGTTTTTCGGTTCTAATAGCCATGTAGGATGCATCAGTTGAAAGTGAGATGTTGCGAATATTTTTAATCTTGGTTTCTTTGACTAATCTTGTTTTTCCTTGCTGATCAACAATCCACAGCTGATTTGTGAACCAATTGACGAAGAGCCAACGTTGATCATGAAGCGGAATGAGCATCGAGAAGAACTTGTGTTGATTTTCGCCGTGATCCATGGGAACACCGCGTCGAACTCGAACCATATCACGCGACATCAAATCTAATCGCCACTTCAAATCATCTTGTTGCATTATCGATAAACAAATATGTTCGTTATCACATCGAACATCACGAATTCCAATGTCTTTCCCTTCGGAGCACTCGCTTTTCGAATACCGTTTCTCCAATTTCCATTCTAACGTCGGCGAAACCCGATATTGGTCGATGTGAATACCTTTATGGTAATTGATGTATAGATCCCTGTCGAACGGCGACAATGACGCTAACACGTGTGTTCGATCCGATGCTTTTATTGACTCGACTTTCGTCGGAACAGTTGACAAGCCCTTCGTTGGATCGTATAAATAAACCGAATGGATTGTTAATATAACAAATAATGATAATGATGACATCCAACATATGTCAACCAAAATACCTTCAATAGAATAAATATTCAAGTCGGTTGTCTTACTCCGCATTTCTCTTTGCCGATAGAATCGACTCGTTCTCCTGTTCACTTAGGATTCTCAATGAAAACCTTGATGCTTCGCTTAGTTTTTCGTCTATTCGTGCCACACATCCGTGACGATCCATCGACGTATGAACATAAGACGACATGAACGACTGTCGGCGCAAAGTCACCGTTTCGTCACGAATCTCTTCTTCGATCCGGCCACTGAGAGAAAATCTGCGCCGACGTTTGATTTAATGTTGAACAAGTTCTCGAAGAGGAACAGCGAAAGAGAGGAGACGAATGTGTCTATTCAACGGCTTTTATTAGAACTGGCGAAATGATTCGAAAACAGAAGTGATCGAATTATTTCAATCAACCGTTTTTTGTTCGCCATCGTCGGAGGAAAACGAAGACCCGTAGCAGCACGTTTTAAGGTGATTAGATGTTCTAATCGAATTTGACATCTGAGAATAGAAAATCTGATCTCGATTGTTAATGCACCAGCAAGTCTTTTATTCTGGTTGAAAGTTCTCCCGATTTGTTTTTCACTAATAATCTATTGTCATTTAACTGCCTGTCCAACGGTGAAACCAAAGTCAATCGTTCGATAGATGAAAACGAAAACAAACACATTCGAACATACGACCCGTCTTTTTCTCGCCTTCAATAGCAATTAAATATGAAGAAATAAACTATATGTCAGTTCCGAGAAAGCGCATCTAAACCTTGGAAGTTAACCAGTCGACAAGATAAAGTATCTTTCCGATAAACTCGATTTGTAGATCAACGTGACAACAAGATCATCAATCATGTTTTCCAATCGGCGATTGAGAAGAGCAACGGCTAGTTGTTAGTTCGATTCACTTATAAGCAGAAGATCGAGAAACTCATTCGAAATACGTAGACGCTTGACACAAGAAATAATCATCTAACGCTTAATCAACTTGAGCGAAACAAATTCTTCTTGATCTCGTCGTATGGATCGAGCGTGTCTTGTCTCCTACTCTCCACTCTCCATCACGAAGAATACTAATCGATATCTCCAGTCGAGTTGGACAGCGGAGAGAAAAAGGCGAAAGACTCAAGTGTTGTAACCTCGTGCCCTAATTCTCGTCACAGGAATGAATTGGTTTTAAATCGAAAACTATTTGAAATCTTTTCGTTGGAAAAGAAACGTTTTGCGCGTTCTCGAAGAGCATCAGAAAGAAAGGTTAGAAAACATTGATCAGATATAAAGAGCAATGCGCGCCTGTTCATACTCGAAACAGATAATTAACGGTTGTTGCCGATTAGACTCGAGGCAAACAAATGGCCCGTTCCGTCAAATAGGCACTCGCGTTCTTTTGACTCTCGACGTTAGGAAATTCGATGGGCTTCGTTTAACTGTTCAGTTAAAGGAATCAATTTGAGCATCGAAAAGAACCCCGATCTCTCGCTCACGCCGAGAACTCGTCACTGCGTTGATTACACCCATCCTCGAGAGACATTTCTCTCGATGAAAATATGCGACGAGTAAAAATCATTCATCGTCGACAGTCACATTTGTCGAGAGAGATAGAAAATATCGATACTCGTTTAACTTCAACTAAAAAGTAAATTCATGGACGAGCAACGAGTATCAACGAATTCACGCTGTCTCCTCAGCTCGAAATCCGTCTCTATATTCAATAAGACAGTGACGTGTACACAAAATCGAGTCCTCTCGCACTCGTCTCGCTACCCTTGGAAAACTCTGCCATTTTTTCATGATGAACACAAAATCTGTCTTAGATAAACCTATCGGTTGATATAATCTTTAAAACGATCAGCATTGTTCCACGGACTCTTTCTGTAGTCCTAAACTTGATCGTCTTCTCTCGCTTAACTTCATTGCTGTTTCGAACATCGTTCTCATTCGAATACTACGAATTAAATTCAGATAACGTGCGCTACCATACCAATAGAACAGATGCCGCTCAACTTGCCGAAGCTGCAGAAAATAGCAGGCTCTAAGATTGAAATAAATTCCAACTTGTTTCTTTTTTCTCGAATGCTTTCAATCGATAGAAGACAACAGCCGCTATCCTATGCGCATGGCAGTGACTTATGAATCATTTCATCGTGCTTCAATGTTTTGAGAAATTTTCAGCGATGTCCCTCGCGTGTAACTCGAACATCTTTCTACACTTTGACAGGTGACAAGTGGCATCTTGCAGTAAAATGACACTATCTTGATTCAGTAAGAAATGAAAAATCTTCTAGATTTCGCAGATTCTATGTCGACGAACGAACGACTTGTGGACAATTTAGAAAGCTGATCATATCATGGCAACAGCTTGAAGATCTATTTCCTCGTACCTTGATGACAATTTCAATTTTTATTCAATTGTCATATTCGGAGAGTGCTAAGACTCAATGCAAAGCTTGTGTTGAGCAAGAACTTAGTCAATCTCAAGTTAACATATAAATAAGTCAAGGCCATGTTCCGCGATTGAATTGAAATGAAAATTTTGAGCAAAGGACATTGAATTAGAACGAATCACTGTTATTCAGCTCAACTAGTTGAATAAATGTTTCATCTTTGTCGTCGAAAATCTATTTGACTCTCTTGCCGATATGATCTCGGATGACGAAATAGAAAACAATGACACTCACACCGTTCAAGTCAAAATTATGAGGAGAGAAAGTTGTTGCAGATTTTCGTTATCTAAAACGAGCTGTTTGTCAAATAACTTCGTTTAGATAAAAAGTCAACTCTCGTTAATAGATAAATCCAAACGGATTGGAACTCGTAGGCTCTTATTTTCGATATTGTTCCATTGCCGTGGAATTCGAGAAACGCTTTTTTTTATGCTCCAGTTCCTTTCGGTTCGAAAAGAGCTAAACTCAACGGATGCGAATGAGAAGTGCGTCTAGCAAATATTAATGTCGTAAGATTTATCATTTCGATAAACTGAAAACGCAAATTGACGGTGACGAAGATTTTCTTGTCCCGGTTTCGGTCGAGAATCTGTTCGTTGGCACCTCTTGCGAGACAAAGCCAAGTGTAGATTAATAGTCGAGGAAACGAAAGAGAAACTTGGTTGACACATCAATTCAGCTGCACACAAATGTATTCTCAGTTAGTTTCAACGCAAGACGAGCGATTCAAAATGAATATGATTCTGTTGAATGGATTCACAGATTGACAACTGATATTGACATGGGAGAAAACGATTTCCGGCAAGGTCCCTCTTCTCCTGTCATCGTCGTTTGCTTAAGTGTGGAGAAGAGCGCAGGGGGATTTCGTTGGTGAACAACTTTCGTTCAACTCTATGGGCCATCACCGAGCCGATCGCCAATGTCTGCTGAGAGGAATATGTAGGTAAATGAGAATCAAGTCAAAACATGAGACTGTAATCGGTACGAAGATTCGTTGGAATCTCGTGGCTTGCCACGGGAAATGGCAAACGAATCGAATTGGGCTCCGATGAGATTCGACCAGTGAGGAAGAAAACGAGAGTGGTCCGATTATGACGAAGAGTTTGACGGAGCTTTAATGTCGGAGAAGAAGAAACAGAAGTTGAATGATCAATTGGCGCAAAAGGAAAATAAAAGACGAGTACGTACCATAATCATTGTCGTTCCATTCGAATTCGTGAACTTTCTTATTGAAATCAAATAAAATCAACTTCTTATTATCATGAATAAGAACGTGTTTGTTGGAAAAGGCCAACGTCGATGAATTTGTTTCCAAAAGATAAGTTTTCAATGGTTCAGGATTCAATGCGAATATTTCCATAATTTCAACCGAATTCGTTTTCTTCTTTTTCGCCGCCAATTGTTTCTCGTCTTTCTTCGATTCGTCGTCGCTTAAATCGTCCAACGGATCTTTTTCGCCGTCGTGTAAACGAGCAGCCAACGCCATTTTCGCTATTCGAATCGGAACAGAAAAGTTTCTTATGTCAGGCAGTTGAACATTTAGCCATTGGCGATCATTTATAATGTCGACTTCGCTTTTGATGTGATTTAGAAAGCCCTAGAATTTTCCAATACAAACAACAAATGAGAACTCTGGTCTTTGTATTCGAGAGAGTAGCGTGTGGACATGCTCGAAATTCGACTTCGGGCTACACAACTCTTTCGAATCGATCTGATCTCCGAGAGACAGCAAAACGGTTCAAACCTGAATTTGTTGAGCTTTTTTCGAATTGTCGTGCGAATCATTGACTATTTTATCTATCTTCGGTATAATTCGAGTTTTTAATTGTTCGACCATTTTCAATCTGTATTTTTCCAAGTCGGGTTGAAGTTCTTCATTGTAGATTTTGTTCAAATCGGCCAAACGTTGGGTGAAGATTTGCCCGAGATGATTGACCGCCGCTGAATGCCATTGTTCTAGATCTTGTTGACATTTGACATGAACCTGAGCTAATGAAAATGTTTCTAATTGATTCAATTGCTCATGGGCCATCTCGGACAATGTGTAAACAGAATCGGATAACAATTGAGACGAACATATGTGCTCAACATTAGATTTCGATAAACATTGAGAACAATATTTAGAATTATTTTCTTTATTTTTTATATCGAATGACATTCTTTAAGTGTGTATTCTCGCTCTCACACTATTCCTTGGGTATCTGTTATTCAATGACGATTCTATTTGACGAATCATCGACAATAAACGCTCTAACAAAGAACATTTCGTCGAACCAATCAGATTTATTGATCGAAATATATATTATTTCGCTTGTTCGTTCGGACGAATACAAAATGCATTAATGGAACGAAACACGTTTTATACTCAATAAAAAAAGAAATAATACAACTGGAAAGATTTTCAAGTTTCTTTCTCCTCATCCGAAGGTTTTTATTCGAAAAAAGAAAATTGTCGTACTCTCTTTTAACAAAGTCATGACGCTGTGACCGAAATTTCAGTCATATTCGATTGATACTTGATTTAATGATTGAGAATCGTCCTAATTTGACTTCGTTGACAGACGACTATGTCATACGAACACACACTACTGACCATGAATTTAACTTCAAGGATTTGCTTTTAACGATCATCTCAGTTAGAATAAACGGCGGCCTTTTGCCTTTCCAAACCTAATCTCACTTTCTTGACAAATGTGACAAAGATGTCGAAGCAGTGAACAACTCGTCGATAGTCACATAAGCCAAAGTTGGACCAGGAGAACATGAATTTTATTTTAATTTCAACGAGCAGCCAACGATTTACGAATGCCGATTCGAATGTTGAAAATCTCTATTTTTCAATGTAAAAGTTCGATGCATTGTAAAATGCCGTTTGATACACGAGAAAAACAGACTATCAGTAAAGACCTAACTTATAAGACTTGCCGCACGACGCCATTGGACTCTTTCATGAAGATTTCGACTAGATAAACAAAATATTATATTGGCGAATGCTTTTCTACGGAATGAATTTATGTAATATCGTATATTCCATGGCTCTGTTCGTTCTTAAAACTGCCGATTAATTGATTTTCTTGTAAACAACGACAAATAGATAATCAGTTTAGACATTTCTCGAGCTCGGTCAAATTTCATTCGTTTCATTTCTTTTATCTGATTCGTTGATATTACAAACGAAAGCTGTTCATTAGATTTATCGATCATTTTCGTTGCGAGATCATCTGCATCCTTTCGGACAATTCACTTTTATATCGAAGAAACAACAGTTGATTATTTGTCGCAATGGCGAAATTCAACCAGCTCCTATCTCAATCTTCCATCGTTTCGAGACGGTGATGGACACTAAACTTCAGCTTTCAGTCACAGAAACAGAACAACTCTGAAGCTTTAGACCCCAGTTAGGTCATAGTTTGAGTATTCTTGGCATCCTCTAATAGTGAAGGCGAACTGTTGGTATGAATCGATGATATTCGTCTATACTTTCCGAGTATTAAAAGTATTGACACGCCGATGGTGAGCTGATTCATCGAGCTGTACAAGATATTCGGAAAGGAAAATGGCGCGGTCGTCTCACAATGAAAGTCTCCCTCCTGCAGATCGACTCTTTTATTTCGAAATGGAAAAGCGTTGTGGAAACATTTGAAAAGTGACATGAGGAATTCGTTGTTATTTGACGATATCTTGTTAAAATCTTAGAAAGTTCTGTGAAAGTTCAAACAATTTTGAGGAACGCACTTAGAATCTTGCCTCGATTCCGTTGCGTAACACTGAATAGAATTTGAGAAAACCTGCTCGTCAGATTGGTTATTTTAAGGAAAAATAAGGAAGCGAACATGTTTTTGGTAAAGCATTGATTTCAAAAGTGCTTCGCCTTATTATTTGTAGCCGGTTTGAAGTAGCTCAAGATAAATATGATTATTCATGATGTTGAAACGAACAAACAGCTGAACGCAGAAAACTCTGCGGAAAGGCCGTTCAACCAGTTGAAGCGAATGCAACGCGGGATTGTTTCTCTACCGTTCAGCAAGGGTAAATGTTAAGAGAAAACTTCTGATTTTTCTCGTTTCTCTGAGTTAAAATCCTTTTTCGGCAGTTTCCAACTGCCTGTTTTTTGATTGCCGAATGCCCTAAACAGAATTCTAGTAATGATTGTCTATCTACCATAGTATCTAATCATTTGTTGCGATGCTTTCATTCATTTCTATAGATCTATGCTCGTTTCGGACGTTATCAAACGTACTGGAAAGCACAGGAAAACGAGGGAAATCGACGTTCGTCTTCGTTATCAGAACTCGTGTTTGCGAACGAGAAGCGATGGTCGGCCTCCGTTTTTCATCCATTTGCTCTGTCTAAAGTGTTTTCAACAGATTTCCTTCTGTTCGGCAAACTAGTCGACTGTGATTCGTCAATGGACGTTATAAGGCGATGAAGAGGAGATCTAAGATTTCGTTCTGCACTATGATCGCCTTTGTTTTTATCTTAATAAGGAGAAGAATTCCGATGAACATAAAAGACAATATCCTATTTTAGAGAAATAATCCGTCGATTGAAAAGTGATTGAGAACGAGAATCAGCAGGCTTATAAACTTGATCGAAAGCGTGTCTGTTTAGGAAACAAAGCAACAGTTTCGATGAACAAGAAAAGAGAGACGAAAACGAAAATTGAATGAAAGATATTCCGAATGAGCGAAAAACTAAATAGTCTACGATGAAAGAAAGTCAAATAGATTTCCTTTTCATTCACTGGTCCTCAATTCGACTTACGAACGAATTCCCAACTCGATGATGAATCTTAATCGAGATGAATTCAATTAGCACTTGTACGAATCGTTGATCGATGAAGATCTTTCGTCCTCTCACCTATATTCACATCAGTGAAATTTGGCAACAACTCTGTCAAACAGTCCGCAATTTCTAGTCCAGAATGTCATCTGATCATTATCCGTTATGTCGTTGGAACGTATTTATATGCATGTATAGTTAACTGTTCTCGTAGTTTTTATATCCTATTCGAGAGAAAGAGCGTCGTTTCATACCCGAACAACCTCGTGTAAAACTTCGATCCTTGTCAACATGAAATTCGAGAAACACCCGCAAACAAATAAGTAGATCGAGTATTTTTCGATGTGATCCGTGCTTGTCAAGTATAAACCTGAAACGGCGAGCACAAAAAACTAGTTTAGAGCGATTTTTTGTCCTCGATAAAACAGTTTCAATCGATTTTCAGCACAAGCAAACAAGGGAAAATATTTAAAACACGCGTTTAAACAATAGAAAAGAAGTCTGATGTTTTGAGTAGAAAGAGCGGTTGTTTTGCATTCGATGTGTGCCTATTTGGGTAAGTCATCGCTAACTTGTCTGGTTTCAGTGACTGCCTTCTTCTTATTGAATCGTCGTTCATCACCTTGAAAACTGATGACTAGATAAATAAGTTCAAGTTCAGATATCGGCAGTCGAACTTTATGTTGATCTCCCTCTCTCATCAAAGAGAAATAGGTTGAAAGTGTAGCATGACGCAATGTCCTTCGGAATCTTTCTCGCTGTCGTCATTTATTCTAGCAGTTAACCCAGAATTGATTTCGCTAGGTCGAATTGCGAGTCGCCTTGCTTCTGCACCCTCGTTCGCTCACTGTTCTCAATCAAGAAATGAAATGAACAGTTAGTTCGGACATGAAAATAGAGTAAATGAATTATATCACTCAGCAGAACTCACTCGTTCCGTCTTCCAGTTACTCGAATCAGTTTTATAGACGCTCACTCATTGTCACACGTGTTTATAAAGTTTTCTTTTATTTGGCCAAGCCTACGGCGCTCTCGGCAGCCAGTTTCTTCTTCCGATAAAATCATCCTTTCTTGAAAGCAGTTCCGTGAAATGTTCAACTCGACTTGTTTGCTCATCTGTCCTTACAAGACTGCATGGAATAGTAAGCAGTAACTGATAGAATAGAACCATGCCTAATATCTAAATCGTTGAAGGTCATCTAAAATTCGACTTCATCCTCAACTTTCTCTTGATTCCTTCTTGATGAAACTAAGCCTCGTCTTACTTCTCACATTTGATCGTCTTCTTTTAGAAAATCTTCATTTATTGAAATCCAACTCGAGAAGCAAAATATTTTCCTGATTACATTTTAGATTTCGATAATCTCGTGATTTTCTTATTCAACTCAACTCAGCGGTCGATCCAATATGATTGAGGAAAATTGTTCACCACAGTCAAACTGGTATAACTATTCAATGTCATAACAACATTCTCATCGGAATTCTAAATGTTACACTCATAGATCTCAATTTCGAAACTGTAACTCAAATCAATTGTCAAACATCGACTGTCTCTCTCTCCCTCTCCTAACTGCGAATATCACAAGTGAATCCAAGCGATGTCTTATTCGATTTTTGTGCCAAACCAATGCAGAATGAGTAGGTGCCTTTCAACTGAAATATTAAATTGGTACTTCAATCGAATCAAAGTTTAAACGTGGACATGGCTGATTAGAAGATAATGTGCAATGTTCAATTGAACGAGCCACAAAAGAAAGACAATATTTGGACTGGATGGCACACAAGTGTCTTTCTTGAACAAAGTTCATTCGCGGTTAAACGACAACTTTGAAGATCAGTCGATTTCAAGACGACAAGTCATCTCGTCGGCTTGAGACTCGTTCGATTAGCCGCTGTTGAATTTCTTCTGAGAGGAATGCACCACGATGAGTGTCTCGAAGGCGAACGGAAAAGCGGCGTTAAATCAACTAAGTGTCGATGGCGAAGTAAAACGAGTCAACTTTTCTTTTTCAGTGAAGAACGATTTCTTTCTGAACAGTGGCTATCAAGTTGAATCGACTAGACAAGGTTATTCTTTGACTAGACTCTTCGTAGGAAACGGTTCTAAAACGAAACTTTGAACATGTAACAAGTGAAAAGTGTGAAGGCCGGGGTCCGTTCCCCTCAGAAGTATTGGTGGCAGCATCGTTCAGTGACTGAAGTTTCGGCTGTCGTCTTAATATATGATTTAGGAGACAATGACTCGGGTAACGACGCAAAATGAATTTGAATCGTTCAATAACGATTGCGAATGAACAAAAGAAGATGAGAATGATCAGCGATAAAGAGGCAGTGTTGCTTAATATTTGATTTCTTTTCTGAAATTCGAATGTTTGAAATAGAAGGAAATGTTCGAAGTGTAATGAAATTGTTGCGAAGATAAGAGTAAATATTTGTTCAATCGATTAAATGTCGACTCAAAAATGAGTCGATTGATTTTCTAGGAGTAAACAGTGTCGATGAGCGATGTTGATCATCTTCGCTGATATTTGTGAGAAAAACTATTTCAATTTGAAACAAAGTCGATGAGATAAACGATTCTTCGACGAGCTCGATGAATGAAGCAAATCTAGAAAACAGGTGAAACTAGAATTGCCGGTAGGCGAGTCGGCTGACTGCACGATCCTGAAAGATATAAGAGGAGCACCCTGTATTACATTTGCTTTTCCAAATTCTTGCGCACATTCATAGAGCAAATCATTACGAAATTCAGTTGTATTCGCCTTTGATGACTCAGCTGACAATAGCGAGAGATAAAAAATCTAAATCAGCGATTGTCATATTGGGATACTATCAACTGTTAATTATAGTTTTCCGCATAGCTTTTATCTTGCGGCTGTTGTAGAATTTTGAAAAACGGAATTAAGAGGCGCACTGGCCACGTTCTCACGGCCTTGACAAGCTTTTTGTAGCCAGTGAACATTATATTCAGGTACTGAGAACGAATGGCTGATTTGGATCGTGATTCATGCGTTTACAAGGGAAACGTGAAAGAAGAAGAATTTGCTGTGACAACTAACCTACTTGAAAACCATACGTCGACTTCGTCGGCACTGTGCGCTGACAGCCGGCCTAATCAATCGAGTTGCTTGAGTTCCATCATCGATTTTGACAGTTAATTCACTTCTGCTTTACTAATTGACATCGTTCTAAGCATGACTCGACTGGTTTTTAATTGGCTATCGGAATAGTTTGCGTAAATAAATTCTCTATGTTAAGATAACTAACGGAATAATGAATTGCATAAGATGAAAGGACACAAGAGGCTGCTTTCAATTTGGTGAATAAAACATGTTCGTTCTTGTCATTGCAAGTGAACACGAGAGTTAAGAATAATTAAAATGTGAAAGGAGTAAAGTCCGTTTAATATGTGTCGATGTTGTTATTGTTGGGAAGGTTATTTTATTTCTATGGAGTTTAGCATTCACTCGGTGCGAGTAGAACGAAGAGAGAAAAAAAACGAGAGAGAAAGAGAGAGAACATGAACTGTTTCAGCAGCATGTTTCAACCGACGGTTATGAAGCAGTCCCGTTTTCTCGTCTTCCTTCACACTGTGTTGACACACAAGAAACAAATGTAAGCAACCTTTTTTCTAATGGACTTTTTTGCCGCTACTTTATTTCTTTTCATCGAAGTATAACAATCAGCTAGAGTATTTGCTTTAGGCTTGTGTTCATGTTCACTATTCGAGCTTAGCTTAACGAAACGAAGGGGGTTCGAACACAGCTTTTGCCTGGTTGACTCATGTTCCTATTGTGAGATTTGACGTGTTTGTTAATCGACAATAGATGAATTTTATTGAACTCGTTGCTTTTGATCTCGTTTGAATCTAAACTAGGAGCGGCACTTTAACTATTCAAAACTTTAAAAAAGTATTCAAGTTTAAAGTGAAACCACTTTCAACTTTAATACTTAAGTCGAAGTACTTTAAATTTAATCGTAAAGTTTAAACTTGCAGTAAAACAATGAAGAATTGATCGTGAACAGCTAAAAATTATTTTTCACTTCACTCGGGTTATTTTAAAATAAAAGTGTTCTACTGTAACTTTAACTTTTAAAATGAAGTTATAGTGGCACCCCTAGTCTAAACGAGAGTTTGTCTTTCCCTTATAAACGAGTTCAGACAAAATTTCGAATATACAGCTGAGAGACGACCTATTCCAAATGAGTGTTTCGATGCTTGTTCGCGATAAATTTCGAGTCAAATCTTCGTTGATTTTCCGAAGCATAGCCATCGATTTACCGTACCCGACCTGACTGATATTTACTTGAGAATATCGTTGCTCATTATCAACGAAGATGCTGCATTGTCTATGGACAATCGTTGCTTGGCTGAGTGGACAGTCGAATGAATATTGGTGGGAAAGCGCCTCACTCATCATCATTTATCATTGCTCATTTAAGATAACTAGCCATCGTCCAGTCGAACATCTTCTTCCGATGGAGAAATGCTTTGTCTCATTTGTAAAGAGAACGAACCTTTGAACTCGAATCCCTCATCGTTATGTCGTGAAGCAAGTGTTTTTTTCGTTTTCGATTTGTCTAATGTCTACCTCCCCTATTCCTCGGCTTACGCTTAACCGACAATCGATTGAACTTTGTTTCTTTACCCTAACCTATAGACTTCGTAACCTCAACTTGTCCTATCACAGAGATTGTTCATCTTACAACCTATCATCCTCTTAGAGTTTCAAGTTCACGGAAAAGTCGGTATGAAGTTTTTCTTCAATATGGTTCAGCATATTTTATTGATTTTTCAACGAAAATCAAATACAAGATTTTTGAATATTTCGAAAGTTTCTTAAAAATAAACTATCATTAACAACATCATTGCTTTAGTTAGGTATTGTCGTCTTTTTGACAAAAAGAGATGATAAAAACAGAGGTGGCGGAGCCCTTAGGCTAGGAAAGGCTCAAATATTTGAAAAAAAACACAGAATTCATCGTGGCTCTATGCTTGATAAACGAAGGGGGTTAGAAAAGGCGATGCGTATTTTTCGGCTAATTTAAGTGCAACCTAATCCTGATTGGTTGGCGTCTTTGTTCTTGAAAGATCTTCCCTCATTAACTCTAGCCACTACTTTATGAAGATAAAGCGAAGTAGTTAGAATACATTTATGATGTCGACGTGTTTTTATTTATCATTAGAATTTATATCGTTTTCTGTATTTTACTCTTGAAAGATTTTGCAATGGCAAACAAACAGTGAGATTCGTGAAAAAAATAAAAGTCGACAGCGACATGAAGAAAACAGCTTCAAATTACATCTGTTTTTGAAAACGAAAACAAATGTGGGAAGCTGGTAGAGCTCATCCAGATAGCTCAACTAATTAATCAAAATTCATTTATCTAATGATCATGAAAATGGGAATTCAGCTGAAGAGTTTATGTCAACAGAGCTGGTAGAAGTTTCTACTTCCAACAATGACGCAACAACTCTTTAATCATGTCCTCACTCCTCATATGCATACAGGAAAACTAGATCAGTTAGACTCGAACAGCATTTGCCATGATTTTCCTTGGAAAAGATCGGAGTAGAAAAACCTGTTTTCGGGTATGAGTGATGATGTACTTCCGACTTTCGTTTGCTGTAGTCAATGTTTAAAATTGTTCATGTTTATGTTGATAATGAAATCAAAATTTTTTTAGTGTAGTAAAATTTTAGATTGTTCCGAAAGCATGCAAATGGGCCAATGCAGAACATTTTCTGATTGAAAGTTGTGACAACGAAATTTAAAAATCTGTTTTGTCTCCTAATATCGACTTTCTATCGCTTTTCTCAGAAAAACATGTGAGTCCCTCTAACTTGGAAACGCCCCACTGCCTATGTTCAGAAATGCATATCAAGTTCGGTTTTCTAAAAGTTTTATCTATGTGAACCATAGATGTCCATCGCGGTTCAAGGTCTGCCGAGACACAATGAAAAAGGAAAGCTACCGCGCCGCTACGGCACCGCAGCGCCATGTAAAGACGTAGGCTTAACAACGTTCTGGTCCCCGAAATAAGAAAATAAATATTATAAAATTTCCATGTAATAAAGTGTGAGACAAAATGTGAATCTATCAAAGCTGCAGCTATAGGTTTTAATTATTCAATTCATAATCAAAAAATGTAAGGCAACAAATATTTTTAAAAATAGTAATAATTAATATGTTCAATGTAAGATTAAAACAACGATAGAATTTAATCTTCTTATACCTTGAATAGAAAGAAATATCGATAGTCGAAAATAACCTATAGTTTCTATAGAGTATATCAAATAATAATTTAGTTTGGGGAACGATTGTTTGAATATTCCACCAATCATAAACAGTTAATATATGAAAAAGACCATTCGTTCTTTTCTAAATGTCTACAGTAACTATCTCTGTTCTCTTTGTCTTTGTTTTCATTCTACCCATAGTCAATATGTACTATTTGCTCGTTTTTGTCTGCCAGTTACCTCGGATATACAATATCACAAAATATGTCAAGGTTGAAAAATGGGGTAGAAAAGAGGATTGAGTTCAGGTTCTTGTTACTGACAGTAATAGTTAATTTATTTTCTTTTTCATGTATCTGACACGACGGTTCTTTTCAATTAATGAATACTTTGATCATTCTCTTATATATAGCCATACAAATGTACAAACATAGGAATAAGTAATTTCTATCTATTTCGAGAATTTTTAATCACTTTTTTATTCTATTTATTATTATAAAACTTAATAAAACGATACTTATTTTTCAAAAGAATATAATCTGTATATGATACTATGCCCAAGTATCATAATTGTCACAAAATTTAATAAAACCTAACAGTTTTTGATCATTTTCTATCGTCAATAATGAAAAGCAGTAATATTAATCACATTCATTGAATTCGGTTTTCTTTGCTTCTAATTAACGAGAAAAACAAAGTACACACTTTTGATATCCACCACCAGTGACGTGTTTATTTATATGCATGGCAATTATCTAGTAGTATGGTACCTTAAGTCATATGTCACAGTAAAATGTGAAACTCCAACAAGGAAATCCTTAAGGTCGTAAAACTTGTCAAACGCTGAGGCTTAAATAACTCTATTAGAACTCATTAATGCAGAAGTAATTAGAAGAAACAAACATTGGATTGATATAAACAAAGTATAATCAATGAAAAAAAGTTTATTGTTTCACTCACTCTATGAAAAATTCTTAAAGAAATTTACCAATGTTGAAATACTCTGCACATAAAGTAAAGGAAACTTCGGACTAAAAAATTCTAGTATTTATTAGTGGACCGTCATAACAGTCTTGAAATTACTATATGGTTACGTATTATTGACTATTGATATACATATATACCAAGGATAGACGCGTATTCGTTGTGATCGACTTTGTCATGGTCTAATACTTCGATGAAATGTTCATCTTTTCGATTAGAACGAGTCACGGGTATTTCTCATGACCTTATTCTCATTCAGAATCAAGATTGTCCATTTAAGATTAAGGGATTTAAGATTGTCGTGAAGCAATGTTTGAATTTAGTTATTATTTGAAACAGATATTTGCAAATGTTCTTTGACAAGGAGGTGAGTGATTAGAGTCGATTTCATTTCAATGGACTTTTCGTTTTTGTTCTCTCTTATTGATAAAGGTTTTGACGAGAAAATTTCAGACAGATGAAAAATGAATCATTTCCCCGTTTAACAAAAACGTCCTCATTCAAATTGAAATCCTTAGTAGATTAATGGAAATATCTTGTACGACATAGCCAGATAGTTGTGACGTCAATTTATCGTTTCTTCTCTAAACGAGCATGTGAAAGGGCATTTCTATTCATCGACTTTCAAAATTCTATAGAACCGATGCAGTTCTATAGAAAAAGTGATTTGAGAACAGAAAATGTTTCTGCTCAAAATCGACAATGAATTATGTGGTCGACATAGGATTTATTAAGTGATTGCTGAGTTCAGCCTTTGTTGTTCTCTTATCGTAGACATATAAACACGAAAGATTTTTATTTTTTTGTGGTGATTTCAACCAGAGCTGTAGCCAGTAGGGTTTTTTCCAGACTTGGCCCGCCAGTATGCTGGCGTGAGCTATAGTTCATTATTTTCACACTATAAAGCATACATCAACATTCCGGTGAGCCATACTTGCCTCTGAACCACAAGAGATACCGTTTAAGGTTTTTGTGCCACTGTCAAAGTGATGTTGTGAAACATGATTATTAATGAACGTTGAAGCCGAGATGGAAGCAGCAGATTTGAAACGGCTTGAAAACTTCGTGGAACTTCACCATCGAAGTCTCAGTTGTTTCCTTCTCGGGTGAAGTACACCACGAGACAATTACTTCGATCCTACTGGCTTGCTTCGGAAGTCCCTGTACATGTGTCGTTGTTCTTGAAACGTAGGGACACAGATTTTGATGTTTCAAGCGGGTTTAATGAATTTTCTGGCATGCTGCATTCTGGACTCTCAATGATCTATCACTTAGATAACGAAATTCGTCTCATAGGTTGCCAACATAGTCGTAGTAGCTCTATGGTGTTTCACATTTGAGTTGTGTAAGGATTGTACTGAAAAATGCCCTCTCCTTCTTCAAGTAACTATAAATGGATATTAAATAACAGAGAGACAGTTATTCTATAGTACTTTTCTATTTTAATCAAATATTCATTGGACATAGAAATTATCAGTCAACTATAAATATATTGAGAGTCCCTCAGAAAGTTTATTGCGCTATTTCGTTCGGCTCTGTGAAAAATATTGAGCCAATCATAAAATAATAAAATGAAGTCTGTTACAAATTACAATGAAAAATAGTGATTGCATTGCCTTTCGATAATATAACTTCATATGGAAGTGATTTGATAGAATCTATTAGGTATTTTTTATGAATATTATTTCAGAAAAAGTATTCTAACTCATGCATCCGGATAGAATACTTATCAATACCAGAAAACAAGTTTAATATAGCCAAGATATACATTTGGGTGATCGATATTTTGAAAACAGCATGAAAAATATAGAGCGGCTGGTTTGCCTCTCCGTTTACAGTTCTGATCCTAACAAATGAAAATGAGAAGAACGGACGAGCGAAGTTTAGCTATCGAGATCAAACTGAAAAGATGTTGATTGAAATTGTCTTTGTAACCTTTTCATTTCGAAACGATAAGGTTGAAAAAGAAATTTTTCGTCCGTCGAATTCTATTGATTATTATAAAACAAAGGAAAGATATAGGTTCAACTGACTTAGCTCGATTGTCTGTTGACCTACCACAATTCATAAACAGCTGTAAATAAAGTTCATTTTGGATGATAAATCATTTATGTAATTGAAATCGATAAACGACGAGGTGATTTTCGAATTCTGCTTATAGTTATTCATAGAACTGACGAAGGCGATGAATCGTTGACTGTCCTGCTATTATGTTCTAGTTGTCGATGAAATGAGTAATTCTTCGATTGAAAAACAGCATTGAAAGATAATTGATGAATCGATCTATGTCGATCAATTATTGGACAGAAGAGCTAGCTGATTTGACTAAAAGATCGAACTATGTGACCATGCGATGAAGCGATGCATGGACTCCTTTCCATTCGATAGATTTTCATCTTTAAAAATTGTTTCATTTTCTAAATGTCACATGAGTCTCCGAAGAAAACAATGAGTGTAGATTTTAAGCACAAGTTTTTTCGTCTTTCGCGCCCCAGATCCATATTATGAACCGAACCAACGGTATTAAATGATGATTATTTACAAGGTTCGTAATCAATGTTCGATTCAAAAAGGGGAATCAGCAAAATAATGAATTAAAATAAAATACGAGAAGGAAAAATAACTGTTAGCAACAAACAAAATGAAAACTAGGAAGTTTCTTAAAGAAATATTTCTATTGAATGAGTGAAAACAATGAAAAAATAGCGTCTGCTGACAACACTGTGAGAGGAAAAATAGCTATGGTCTCGTAGAAATTTGTAACATGGACTTAGTATCGGTGTAATGAACCCGAAAACGAACATGGGCGAGTCGCACGTTTCAGATGGAAAGAAATTGAGAAAAGAAACTTTTAAAAAAATGATTCACAATCATCAGAGGTTTTCGAAAAATAGTTCGTAGTATTGTTGTTGGATTTTTATGTTTGTCGTAATAAACACTCGCCTGAAGGGTTTCAACAAAGTTGAACAATAGAAATCAGATAATTTGCTTGAGTTTGAAAGGATTTTCTTTCGCCGGATACGTCGAAGAATAAGGATTTGAAAATCTTTACGAGAATAAGTCGGGGATCGCTCTATAGAGAAGGAAAACTTCGAGAGAAAAATCAGTGAACTCATTGTCAATAATGACATAATAAATATATTCTAGATTTTTCTAATGAATAATGTTCTTCCGTCGATATCGTCTATTTAAAATTTTGTCTGTTAGCATAATTGCTTTTATTGGTATTTATTTAATCTGTTGGTACTTCTTTTATGAGACAATAAGTATAAATAGATCTTTAATTGAAGACGAAAAAGTTCTCCCGACGATTTCATTCAATCTGAACAAAGAATTCGAGGAAATCTCTCAAAAGTTGCCACCATTTTCAATAGGTTTACCTAATTTTTCTGATGACGAGGCCAAACAATGGTTTTACAGCTCAACTTATTATAAAATAAATTCAAAAAAATGTTCGAGAAATTCTTGTGAACTTCATGGAGTTTTGTTCAACGACACAAAAGAACACGGCTACGCTCGGACGGCTTTTGTTAAAAACGGTCTCTACCTGAATGATGATTGTGGTTACAACTATCCAGATGAGGCTCTGCGAAGAAGATTCCAGCAAGATAATCAAGCGACAGTTATTTTCGATAAAGCTATTATCTACACTGTTCCAGATGGATGGAGTTTTCAACATTTCCTCGATGGTATTGGACCGAAACTGGCTCATTCAAGATCTCTTCTTTATAAATATCCCGACGCCAAAGTTCTCATCGTTCGAGGTGCTCGATTTGATCGATCTGTTAAAGAAATATGGTCTATGCTTGGTTAGATATGTTTCTTTCACTCAATTGTGTGCCTCTTTTTCTTTTATCAAAACGAAAGGATGAGAACATAAAATCTATTTAGGAGTTGAACAATCTTCAAGAATAATTCACTATACGGCCGATATGAAAGTCGGTGCTCGTTTATTGATAAATCCGTGTCGTACAGCTGGTATTCATCCACATCTATGGCACAATGCACGTGAAATGTATTGGTCAATATCAAATATTTCCAAGTCTCTCGATAAAAATACTCGAAACAATTTCATTTACATTAAACGCACCTCATCGAATGCAATGAATGGGGCTCGGCTAATCTTAAATGAAAATGAGTTCGTATCAATACTGAAAGAGTTTTGCTTGAAAAATGCTTTAAATTATATTGAATATGATCATTCGAAGGATCTCAGTCATATAAGGTATCGGATTCAATTATTTTACAATTGCAAGTATATAATTGGTGTTCATAGTGGGGCTTTATCAAATATGAACTTTGCCCAAAATGAAACACGAATCATTGAAATAATGCCGTTTAGATCTGAGACGAGTTCTTTACCAATGACTTGTTCAATGTTTAACCCCAACGATTTGAAAGCATGCGCAGGATATATATTGTACACCCAATCTCAATTACTTAATCAGACATATTGGATTCTACCAACGGTTGTTAATAGTCAAGGCAATCTATTGGTTCAATTAGATAGATTAAAAAATCTTCTTCGAAAAGTTTGATTGACTCATTTGCTTTTCGTTGTCATGCGTTTTTATTTAAAAATAAAATAGTTATTCACTTTTATTTATCGAGTCAAATATGTTGTTGGCAAGGAAAAAATTCATCGTCGCTTATTTGTTTTAACATTTGCCTTTTCACTTTTTCGATTGGGAACATCAGAATCCGACGATCCATCATCATCCGATGAACTTTCTTCTTCACTCGATTCATCTAAACGGAGAAAAGAAAACGAACGTAATTACTAATTCATCAATTGATTTCGTTTTCGAAAACAACCTTCACTTGTCTCGTCGGAATGATTAGCAGCGATGACCTTTTTCGAATTGTTCACACTTGCTGGTGGTTTAGTCGTTGTCGGAATATTTCTATTCATAGGAGATATACTTTGAACCGAATTCATGTTGGGACGAGATGTCGATTGTGTTACTGTTGTTAACGAACGTATTGGTGTTTGATTTTTTGTTGGGTTTACTTTATCTGCTCCTCTAAAATCCTTTTTTGATGTAGTCGGTAAAGTTTTGGCAATTTTATCTAATTTGTCTTTCCTCGCTTGTTTTTCTCCTTGTAAAGATTGATTTATAAATGATGGTTTATCTTTTTTTCCGTCGTCACTTTTTGATGCCGAAGATAAATCATATTTGGAAGTTTTTTTAAATAGTCGACAACAACAATAATCGATACGTTCTCTGAATGAAGAAAAGCCAGTTAGTTGTGAATCACGTACTAATGTATCTTCACTTGATGTCTTTGTCGTCATTGCAAATAGAATGATCACAACTTGTTTGTTTTTTTATCAAGAATGAATTAACTCATGCATGAAAATACATTCGTTTCTTTCTATCAATGTAGGAAAATGAGAAAAAGAGAAAAAAATCAAAACGAAAATGACAAAAGAAAGAGACATAAAGACGAAGAAAGAAGGAAAGAAATAGATACCGTGATTCATGTTTATCATAAGTCAACGAAAATGAAATTTATGTTATTCTATTGACGATGCTGTGATGGCCGAGTGGTTAAGGCGTCTGACTCGAAATCAGATGGGTTCTCCCGCGTAGGTTCGAATCCTACTCGCAGCGCTCTTTTATTTTTATTCGCATGTCGCTCGTATAACAAATAATGTCTTTCCTTTTCTATACTTCCGACTTTAGTTAATCGAAAACCAAACGTTACAACTAAGATTTTGCTCGAACAAATACGTTCGATTAACATTTAATTAGTTTCTTGAACATATCCATTCGAGCATAGTCATTATTTTTCATTAAAACTGAGCTCTTTGTTTGAATGAGAAAAATGCCTGTTTAGAAAAGATTTTCTGAACAACTACTTGGTACTTCATTGGATTTTTTCTTCATCTATAGTTATTTTATAGATAAATTAATATGAAGACGAACCGATAGTTCGTTTATGAGATGTTCGAATTCAGTTTAATACAATATATATATATCGAATTAATAATGTCATAATATGAGCATCGTTGACTCTACTTGCGACTCTCGCTCTCGAAAAATATTAGACGAGCACTTCTCTCTTTTCTAAATGCATAACTTTATCCAACACCTTTTTTCATTAGTCGGTCGACGTCTACATCTAAAATTGTTTTTTTTCATGCTTTTCCTAGATTAATTTCATCATATAATTTGGTTTTGTCTGACTAAAACTATCAAGAGTTGAATTGAGAGTTAACTCTTAGTTCGAATGGGATCTTTCAAACTTCCTCCTGTGGAATATGTTCAAGTTCTCGATTCATAAATACTCTTCTTACCGATTAAATTTATGTTTGTTTTCAGAAAAAGAAAAAATCATTTTATTTAGTAAGAAATGATTGAAGACAGAGAAGATTCAACTGTGCGTTCAATCTTTTGAAAAGAATCTTCTTTTCTATTCAATAATAACCAGGGACTTGTATTTGTGGGATCAGCGCGTTTTAATTCGTTACGAGAAACTCTGTCGATAATGAAGATCGATATTTTCCATTATTTTCCAATTCAAACAGGATTTCATCGTTTATATCTCATTGTATATGCGCTAGCTCATAAATGTCGCTGTTTTTCATTTATGGTTTATTTTACTGAACGATACTGATGTATAGATTGAAACCAATGATTATTGAAAGCAAACCGTGTCACGTGATTAGTAAGAACCTATTGATATCTTATCAGTTTCAATCACACATGTCAACGCATTTTCTCGAGTATAAAGAGAAGAAAATTATATTTATTCAACATCGACACATGTCCTTAGCGAAAGTGTCTCTTTTATTTTGGTAAATCCAGTCAAATATCGATTTGAATAACTTTTTTAGCTTCATTTTTTACATTCGAATCAATGAAAATCTATGAGTCAACTAAGAAGCATATTTATCTGGATATAAATTGTTAAATCTGGTCACTTTATTTAAAGTGTTCGTACTACTTGTAATCGATCTTGTCCAAATCAATTTCAGACAATCATCAATTGCAGGAAATAATCTTATCTGAAAAAGAGAATTGCTTCAAAATTTCAATAATTTCTGAAAAATCTTCTTAGATTGCAAAGCTAATACCCTAGTCGAACATCTTGTGCGCAAGATCTTGGGTACAGCTAAGTGGAAAGATCTTCAAAATTTAGGTACAAGATAATATGATTATCTTGAACCAAGATCTTATTACTGATCTTGGGCGAAGATATGTGAGATCTTAGCTACGAATCCATAGTATCTTGAATACGTACTAAGATAAAGCGTGTTGCATATATCGCGATTTGCGACACCATGTACGTCACATTCTGAAAACGTGGTTCGAACCTATCGTGCAGCGCATTTTTTATTTTTTCTGTAAAACCCAGGTCAATCAAAACGGCCACCGTTACAGTATCGTAAACGGTCGTTTTTATATCGCATACCACGGTTAAACGACCGTTTTAAGACGTATTGTGGCGTTTTAACAAGGTCAGTATTACGGACGTACACGGACACCGTATATACGCCGTAAAACCCTCGTAAAGACAGCGTAATACTATCGTATTCTATAGAGGATACGGCCGTATTACTGACCTTGTTAAAACGGGATAATACGACACCGTAATGGGCCGTGTTTTCATCGTATACGACCGTTTACGGATCGTTCTGTTTGACCTGGGTCGTCAAAAGAGCAACTTTCACATGCATTCAATGAGCCTTATTCACACTTTGCTTGCTGGCCACAAACACAGCGAAAATTGGCCACAATCATACATTTCTGTTGCTGAGAGCGGCTTCCTTTCTCTAATGTTCTTGTCTCTTTCTCTCTGTTTTTCTGTCACTCTTTCTCTCGCTGCACTGATATATATCAGCACAGCGAGAGAGAGACTGAGAGAGATGAGAAGAGAGAAAGAGAAAGAGAAAGAGACAAGAACATTAGAGAAAGGAAGCCGCTCTTAGCAACAGACATGTAGGATTGTGGCCAATTTTCGCTGTGTTTGTGGCCAAAAAGCAAAGTGTGAATAAGGTTCATTGCGTTAAAACCCGTCGCTTTCCTGGTGTATGTGTTTAGGAGTGGGTTTTTAAGAATTTCCATGGTATACACAATCCTTTAGGTTAAAATGGTGCACATACAGGGTGATCCAAAAGTTCCCGGAACTACCATCTATTCTCTCTGTTAGACTTGACGGAGGGATCTTCTTTTAATATTTGAGTAGCACTAGGATTGGTCTATTAACCGAGAACATTGAACACTTTTCATTTGCTTTTGCTGAATTAGAGGCTTATTTTTTCTGAATACTGTATTTTTAGATGGATAAAACAAATATTCGGTTCTATATTTTTACAAGGTTCAAACTTGGCTTTAACGCAACACAAATTCATGAAGAATTGTGTGATGCTTGGGGTGATGGTTATGTATCTTATACCACAGTAGCCGAATGGATTCATCGCTTTAAACAAGGTAGAACTTCTTTAGATGATGATCCAAGAATTGGTCGACCAGTAACCGAAGCTACTGATAAAAATATTGAAGTTATTCGTGCATTAATTGATGAAAATCCACATGTTAGCATTCGATATATGGTTATTGAGACTGGATTTTCATATGGTAATATTAACCGAATTATTCATGATGAATTAAAATTGAAAAAGTTATGTTCAATATGGGTACCACATGAATTAACAGAAAAATACAGGCGACAGCGAATAGAAATTTGTCAAGCAAATCTTGCAAAATTAGAGTCTGGTCAATGGCGTTTATGCGACATTATCACTGGCGATGAAACTTGGATATATCACCGTAGTGTTGGAACAAAACAATCCAATATGACATGGTGTTCTGAAGGTGCAAGTCCACCAACAGTGGCCAAAAAAAACCACTTTGATCAGAAAAACATGTTCGTGATTTTCTTTAGAACAACGGGACCGGAGTTAATTCACATGGTTGAATCCGGCAAGTCAATATCTGGTACTTACTACAAAGAAAATTGCCTTGAACCTTTATTTAAAAATATCCGACGACAAAGACCAAAATCTGGTTTGCATGCCATCAAATTGCATCATGACAATGCAAGACCACACCATACAAACGATATTAAAACATTTCTTCAAGAAGTAGGAGTAATGCTAATGCCTCATCCCGCTTATTCACCTGACTTAGCACCATCAGACTTTTGGTTGTTTGGTTATTTAAAACAGCAACTAAACAGTTATTCTGATTCCAAAAGCTTACAACTAGCTGTAACCAAGGCAATGCGTGCTATATCACAAGATGAATTTCGAAAGGTATTTAACCATTGGGTTGAACGAATGAAACTTTGTATAGAAAACAAGGGTGAATACTTCGAACATTTAATGTAATAAGTTTTTTATAAAGATCATTTATTCAATAAAAAATGAAGTGTTCCGGGAACTTTTGGATCACCCTGTATTACTATTGTGTGTAGATTTCTCTAGTATAAGCGTTTTCTATTGTTTCATGCTATTCATAAATCTTCCGAGTAGAATAGATAATCATTAGTTCACTTACTTGCGTCTCATGATATGTTCGACTTTACTCATGGGGTTGTATTTGGCGTCCTTTCTCGTGGACAGAAACTCTCTCGAATGGAAAACGAACAATTCAACTCGAATTTTTATCAACATCTTCTTTTATTTAGCCTTGTGTTCTTAAATGTCTCTCTTACCAGAATAGAACAGCATTCGGACCATGCCCACCTCGACGCGTTCTTGCAGCTGGACATCTGCAGGACAAAATTCTGATCTGGAAAGATTTCAAAAGTATCAGTAGGGCAAGCCTTGGAAACTGGGCATATGAGAGACATTCCACTCAATCAAATATCGTCGAAATGATTGCTACAAAGTAAGCGATAGTCAAAAATTTATAAAGAGGATGTGCATGTGGGTGGGTGCATACCTCTATGTTTTATCTCCATGAATGTTCTTATCTATCAAGTGATAAGCGGATTATCTATAACTGAAAATAAATCAAAATTCGTCGACAGCGATCAATAAAAACTAAACTTGCATATTTTACAGCAGTGTTCTGACATCCGAAAAAGGAAATTACGGAAACTTCGGAAGTTTAAGGAAATAATGCCTCCAAAACCTTCGTTACTTCAAAAAATGCGGTAATTTCCAAAACTTCCATTACTTCCATTTTCGGAAACTTCAGTAATTTCTGAAATTTCCCAAAGTTTTATAGCATCCCAAAATTTTGATAACAGTATTCTGTGAGTTTACGTGTTCTTGGAAATTACTGAAACTTCCGTAATTTCCTTTTTTGGAAATCTGAATATACCTCAAAAAAGGTATTAAATGGGGACAAATAGCTTGAGAAATAGAATCAGCCAATAAAGAGATGATTTGATTTAACAATAAAGGATTTTTCCTAATTATTCTGACAGACTTTGGCTGCTTCGATTCGAATTGGACTATTTCGACTGATTTGAACATCAGTATCAATTACATATGCGCAATGACTTTAAAATGATGCTTAAAAATAGAATCGAAATTCTGCGAATCGTTCATTGGTTCTATTGCTTATCTATGCTGCGTATGAATAAATAAAACAATGAGTAACAACCAAGGGGGAAACAGTTGATTTCTGATTTCTTGATTATTTTGACTTTTTTAATGTTTTTGATTTAAAATTGATTTAAAATCAAATCAAATCAGCTGTTTCCCCCCTAGTGACAAAATATTAGCTATTCTAACGAGACTCGTTTCTTGCACTCGTTGTATTTATTTAAAGGAACGAAGTCATCTCTAGCACAGCTAGCTTTACAATTCATGTTAAATCTCTAAATATTTGAACAAGATCTATTGATTAGATATTTTATCTCATAGAATAACAAGATAATTGAGTAAAATTTTGTCTTATGGATAACATCCACCGTTTATTGTTTAAATGATTGATAAATATCGCATTTCATGCCTTTGTTTTCCCCAACATTTTCTATAAATGTTTCAATAGAATCTTTAACTAATCACGACATCAATTTAAGTTTAACGCCACTAAAAATTGAATTAATGATGTGTCTTTGACTACACTGACGATTTATATGAGTTCAGTCACTTCTTCAGGATTTTTAAACCAATGGGGAAATTTCCATTATGTCACAAAACAAACCGATGGGCAAAATTTTCAATCATGAACCAGTTTTACACTTTTTTGAATGTTTTTATTAGAGAAACATCAGTTTACAATAAATCTCTTTTATTAGCTGAAAGTGCATTCGGTGCTCTGCGAAACTAATTCTGTAGGTATTCCATTTGAAGAAATACTTACTCCAAAAAATGCTTTTTATAAGTGATCCTAAAGAAAAACTATGTTTTGATTCAGCGTTGCGCAATGATAAAACCTTCTAATAGATCTGACGCTTAAGTCAAACTGGGTCATTCTTTCAGGATGAATATAATATGATAAACTACATCGGATGATATTCGAACGACCTTAATTAGTTCTCATGTCTTTTGAGATAATTGAAAAGCGATGTGTTAATGGCGCCACAACGTTACGTTTCGACAATTCGATATAATTTAGATATTTCATCTGAATTTATATCCACGTCTTTATGATCCTATGCATCAATGAAATACATATAAATAGCGGTATGATAAGGATAGAAAGAAACAGATACGTGAGCAAATGAAGTCTCCATCTAATAGTTCAGTTCGAAAATGAGAAAATAGAAGAACGAATGTATTATAGTATAGTATAAACATACACATAGACGAACAATCAAAAACTACGCATACGTTCACGTACAAGAAGCGATTCTTGAAGTAATTCTTCGCAGAAAAAACAATAAAGAGTTTATGTGGAATTTACATGGAAGAAAACAAATAAATTTACCATCTAATTGAAACAAAAGTAAAAAATAATTATAACAAGCGAAACATCAGTGAGAAAATGTTTACTTGTAAACATTACGATGGGCAAATCGGCAAATGAAATGAGCAATTGACCGATTGCCCCTTCTGTTATGCCACTGAGAAAACGACTGTGGGGGCTGTTTAAGGGAAGCTAACGAGTTATGGGGAAAAGCGGATATCATGCTGAGACACATGAAATCGTATCATGTAAAACTTCAATTAACTAAAGATATCAGAATACATATCACTACACTAATATAACCTTCTAGAGATCGACGATTCCGTAAATTTCTAGTAGAAATCCACAGGAAAGATACCATTTCCTGCCGGAATCAGTCAAAAAACTATTGGCATTTTATGCAGAATGTCGCTGACTACCGATTTCGCTAGTTTCCAAAAGTTTTCGGCCAGAAACGAATAAATCATGTCACCGGATTGGATTTGTTCAGATGATTCCAAGTTCCTGATATTTGCAGTGCCTTCTTGTGGAGTTCAGTCCGTACTTCTTGGCCTGTGTTCAAACTATGTCAAGAATTTACGAAAAAATAGGGAATTGCAACATAATATTGTAAAAATTTCATACATGTAGTCTACCCAGAACGAAACTGAGCCATTGGGTTTGGTCGGTTCGCCTTAAAGCTGTCACAATTCTATCGGGAATCAATGGAAATCCAGTGACCTCGGAAACCAACATCAAACCCAGCTGGATACGACTAAGTTTTGACAAGATGCTACCGGTTTTCGTCGGATTTCGGCAAAGCTCGATGAAATCCAGGTCACTAGATCCTTCTACTTGGATAGATGACATGCTTGTTTAATGGTTTGGATCAGATTCTATCACCTGATAAGTTGGCTAGTCCTATAAGATCCGGTCTCTTAATGTAAGGGAGACACTTGATTAGACTGTTGTTCGAATCCTCCTACATCATTAGTAATGGCATAATTCAGCTCAAAATAAAACGTCTTAAACGAGTCGAGAAAAGCTTTTTTGTTGATTCACTTTTAAAATAAGATGATTTTGTTTGTCTCATGTGATTGCTTTAATTAATTGATAAAATGAAATTTTATAAAATGCAACGAATTAGCTGATGTAACGACTTGATTACTGATATTCATTTTTCTGAACTTAGTTAGTACTGCGCCTGTACTTTCAAAAAGTACAAAGCACATTAATCGTATACCTGACACAATGGTATTCATTTTTTCAATTAGTCTGCTAGTTTCTCTGAAACAACTCTAGTCGCAGGTAATTGAATTCTATACTGGATCCCACCAAATCTGATTGGATTCGATCAACCAACGAAATCTTATTGGAATCCTGGTTGAGCAATGAGTGTCGGATCTGACCGGAAAATAGTGATGTATTATTTGATTGTCAATTAGTATTTGATGACGTCGTTAGAGGTCTGTCAGAACCCGTTACGGATTTTGTCGAATTCCAATCGCAAGGATCTGAATGTGATTCTGCAGCCAGGATCCTGTCGGTTTTATAGAAATTCGCCATACAATCCGCTCGGATCCGATTAAATCCAGTTTCGGAATGAATGTCCTGGGGCATTACAACTAATAATGAATCAGTACTTAGCGTCCATGTCACTCGAACCGATCGAAAACCGTCGGTTAATTTCGGTTATTTTTGTAACCGACGATTAGCCCCTGTTATTTCTTTTGCTTTCGCCCAGGTTCGAGACGTACGACGGGAACCAGCCGGATCCCGTGTTATTCCGACGAATTCCTGAAGCGGGTTTCCAAAATCGGTTCCGACTTCCGGATCCGGCTTACTTCCCAGCAATTCCGGGCACTGGAGCGTATCCACGGATATGGTTCCCGTTTCCTATATGGGATCCGTCGATGGAAAACACCTTTTCCGAGCCCGAACCACGTACGGTCCAGATCCGACCGTTTCCGGACCGGATACCGATAACAAAAAAAGCAATTTTCCCATCCGGAGAGAACACGGCTCAGATCTGACCGTTTCCGCTAAGCTCACGAAAACTCATCTAGCCGTTTCCCAAACAGCACTAAATACTCAGAATTACTAAGTAAAGTCTCCGAATCTTGAAGCGAGCTCTTACTTCTTTTTTAAAGAAGCCTAAAACAACACCAGAAGATACCCTGGAAACAAAAGCAATCTATTAAAGCATTATATATTTCTCTCCAAACTCGCTTTCGTCACAAAAATGGGAATATTCAGTACGAAGACTTAAAAATCAGATTTTTACACTTTGGCAAACCGAAAACGATATGTGTAAGAACAGCACACATGCTAAACACCAGCTTTTTGAGACTTTCCTGAGTCTTCAATCAAGGTAAGTGACTCTTATAAAGTCTCTAAATGACCTATCATTTCAAATTTTTATCAAAAAATGTCCGATGCAAATTAATGCACTGAAACCAATAACACTTTAAGTAACACATCTAAAATTTTCAAGCCAACCCAACTAAATATGGTAAACTATCCAGGTCATGGCATTGTCCTTAAATTAAAGGAATTAGAAAAATATCTCAAAAAAGACCTTTAAAGGTCTTTTTTTGTAAAATGATGATTTGGATATCTAGGAATGATATAATTGAGAATTTAATATTCGATGGAATTGTTTTTCAAGCGGAGGCCTTATTTCCAAAGCAGAAATAATTTGGTCGGAATACGGTGGATTCCGACTGTTTTCCGATGCTTCTTTACCGGATTATGGCCTTTTCCGGTGGGATCCTGACGGAACTTGCCATAGTTCCGGTAGGTTCCTGGGTGATCCAAGGTATCTCCTTGAAATTTCCGGTTTTCGGAAGTCTCCGGAATATCCATGTTCCGGGTACGGATAATGCCGGTCGGAATACTGCTTCCATGTTCCGGTGGTTTTTCCGGCAGGAAATACTCCGGAAACAGTAGCAAGAAGCCGAAAAATATCCCGTTTCCTACGGGTTCCGGTCTCCGGAACGAACGACCTGGGTCAAGTTTTTACAGCGTAAAAACCGATGGTAAACCGCGGTTAGCCTCCCGGTTGAAGGGAAAAATATCGTTCCGAACTGCTAACCTATCTGGTCAACCGGTAGGCTAACCGCGGTTAACCATCGGTTTTTACGCTGTAAAACTTTGAGAGGAAATTAAATAACAGGGGTTAATCATCGGTTACAAAAATAGTCAAAATTAACCGGCGATTTTCGATCGGTTCGAGTGACATGGGCGATATCTAGTGACAGTTAATCTTTCAAAATGACAATATCGATACTAGAAACAAATCAAAATGGTGAAAAGACTATTGAATATTCAGTTGATTTCATTTTTTATAGACATTATTTTAAATGACGAATGAGAAATCAAAATACCTAACGAGGCAATCAAAGATGAACAACTCTGGCAAGTAGCGCTCCAATTCCAAGTTGACTATTTCTTTTCAAGGTCACCCAATGAACAGGAGTTGAGAAGTTCGAAAAGCCTACAGCTTCAACTCTAATCCAACTCCACCCGACATGGCAAGATTGAACTCAAACTTCACTCCAACTCTGTTGTGAAAAGGTCTCAACTTCGGAGGTGCCCATCTCTGGAGGAAGTACCTTCACCTGTCGAAAGCCGTTTGATCTCGTATTTTGAGTGTATTTATGTCTCTATAAGACGAAGAAAATTATTTAAATAATTCAGGTTCACAGCCATCTTGTGTTTAGATCTAATATTGCTACATATTCGTTACCATTCACGTTATCTCTAAGCAAACAGACGGTATATGTTTTGCCTAGTTTTCTTTAGCTGCAGTATAACGTGTCAAAGTAAATTAACAGTATCTTTCTATTCATAGAACGTTTTGAATGAAAAAATTTGAAATTTGATGTTGGAAAACGTGCGTTCTATGTTGTGAAAAGAACGACATTTTTCGGCACTTGAGATATGAGATTTCGATTTATGTAGAGCATATCATGTCGAAGAATACGACACGTAAAACGAGTCGTATGTGCCTCGAATAACATGAGATCTAATACAGCCGTGTGTTCTATAACACACGATAATACTACGGCGTCTTTACGAGGTTAAAAGGAATAAATACGGTTCCCATACACAATCATAATACTGACCGAGTTAAAACAGCTCAATATGACTTATACACGATCTTTGTCAGTGAAATAAAATTCAAAAACAGCCGTTTACGATGAATTTACGTTCATCAGTAAACCTCAACCTGGGATAGACTCGAATTCATCTTTGTTAAGGGAAAAAACGTTAAGGTACTAGTTTACTTAAAGAATTACTATAACCTATTTAGTTCAATCAGCATTTCAATAAGATTCTCACGAAACTAGATTTAAATGCAGAGCATATAAAATAGATTCTATTGCGAATTACTTTTCATAAGATCAGCCAATAGTCTATCTTCTCGAAAAGGCTTTAAAATGCTATTCATATGTACATACTGAATTCACTTCTTTGTCTCGTTTGTCTGACCCTTACATTTTTGATACTTCTGTGAAAGTAATTAAAAATCAAAACGGAACTGTAGTGTTCTGTTCTTTCTCTATGTGCTATCGATCGTACATCGTCAAATTATTACAACGATATTGTTCTTATTTGTTGGACCGAAACCATTAAGCACAGATGTTAATAGTTCTGACGTAACTAAAATATGGATGGAATCAACTGATTATGAATCATTAACAGACGATCAGAAAGAAAGAAACGAAAAAACGGCGAGTTTTGTGTTCGGCTTACGAGCGAGGTCATCCACGTGATAACCGCCGTTTTAACTCAAAAACGTTTTATCCCATCAATAATTAGGTCTTATGTTGTAGAAAAAATACTGAAAGGGTTCATCCCATTAAGCCTTTTTTCGTTAGTTATGATTATTTTATTGAATTTTTAGCCTGTCATAAGGTGTTATGAAGAAGTTCATCATCGAATTTCTACCTAGAACTTCTTTCAATGATAGAACTCACGGTCTTTATAAGATTCTGAAAGTTTGAGTGCAAGCAGATGGACTCTTCTTAGAATATGAAACATCTCAATAATGAATCATTTTCGAAAATTTTGTGAAATTCAATTGAAATGTGCAAACCAATAAAAACAAAGATGCTCCATCAGGCTTATATCGAAAATTGACCATTTCTCAAATGAGCTTTCATTTTTCGATTATTAGTCTAAAGAATTTGCTTGAGTGCAATTTTGATTTTGATTGTTAACCGTTCGAATAAAGACAAAGTCAGAATATGAATGATTTTATCTTTCAGCTCGAGAGCGATTGATGACGTAAAAGAATTTCTTTCGATAAATATCGATTTAATTAAAATAAAGTCGATTAAATGTTTACAAAAGATATTGTGAACCTTGTTCAATTCTTTTGATTTGATATCGAAGTTCGGTTTCATAAAATTCTTTTGTTTTATTTTTAAATAAATTAACTGACCACCAGACGAATTATTTAACCATTCGATGAAGATTCAATTTGTCAAAGAAATTAATTCAGGTCGATAAGCTGTTCATCGTGGCAATTCTCATCATCCAGAATTAATTTTTCGTCTTCACAAGTTTTCCCATCGCAATTCTTCAATGATTGACACGACGTAGACGACGAAGGAGGGGAAGCAGAAGGAGAAGGTTTCCCAAAAAGTTGTTGAACGGTTTGTGTTAATCGAGTTTGATGATTGTTTTTCTTTTGAAGCTGAGCGTCATTTAAAATGAAGAAATCATCGTCGTTCTGATTTGTTTTTGTTTGACTTGATGTTTCAAGAATAAATAAATCGTCTTCAGTTGAATTCGGTTTTGGCTTTCCAATAAGTAAATTCATCTTAATTCAGTCGTTCGTTCGAATTACTATGTTAGGTCTTTGCTTTCGTTTTCGCACTTGAATAAATGAAAAAATTGTGAATAAGTAAATGACATGACGTAGTGAATGAATGAATATATTAGTTTGATCCGTTCGACAAATCAGGAAAAGATCGAGCGCAGACGCTGACACTGACGAAACATGGCGACATCTGACGAAAAACGAGAGTTTACAATTGTTTCCCGTTTCATGCCATATGGAATGCAAAAGGTTAGCCGAGGGATAGATCGGAATCTGAAATCGATCCTAAATCGTCGTTTATGAAACATGATCCGAAATGGCAAACACGTTTGTTTGTCAATTAGCTGCTTTGCGTTGGAGTTCGCTGAAGTAAAATAATTGGCTCGTTTAAAAATGAAATTTGTTCAACAGCAGAACATCTTTGTGAGTGAACGATAACGATGAATCATTTATCGGGATTGTCATTCAACATCGTAACTAATAGAATTTTCTTTATTGGGATTCTCAATATTGGAATCGTTTTCGAAGGAAGCGTACAGGTTTTAGCGAAAAATGTGCAATTTATCTTAGCTTCCAAGGATTGAATCAGTGATTCGGATCTCACAGTTCAAATCTTGAAACAATCTAAAAGCGATTCACGGCAACTGTTTTATTTGAAACCTTCCAAGCTATCAACTTGTTGAAACGAACAATGCATTTCCTTAAATACATTTCACGATACCCTCGTAGATTCTTTTCTTGTATCATCCCGAAAGCCACTCGACATGCTTTCAATATTTTTCATTTGAAATCTTTGTTTAAAGTGAAAATCGGAGTGAAAGTCGCCAAACCTTTCTCAAACTATCAAGAAAATAAATGCCATCATTTTCTGCTCACTTCGTTCGATTGAGATATTCACATTGAGATATTGTATTGCCAAACAACGATTCGTATGGAAAAATGCGAGATGAAACATGCCGACATGATGGTGATTTACTCTTTTCACTAAATTCACCGAACAGTTTATTGTTTGTTTCTGTCGCGCTCGTCTTATTCAAGAAAGAGCTTCTCTTCAATCATCTTTTCCTATGACAGAAACGGGTAGATATTCATCTGAACAAGGGATCCATGTCTTTCCACTCTTTACATTGGTCAAACTAAACAAGCGATGACAAAATATCTTTTCAAATCAATAAACATTTCGAAGAACTGAAAATTCATCGAATGGCATCGATAGATCATTGAAATCGAGTGGAGTTCGAACAAAAGAAAATCTATCTGAATGATTTTCAACCGTGACAGTGTTTATTCAAGACGAGACTGACAATCATCTAGATGAAATCAAGAAACATGTTAATGGTAGACAGACACCGCCGTGGCAAAGAAATCGACTGTTTGTCTTCAACTATTCCAATCCTTAGAAACAATATCTCGAATCAACTTGAACGAATAGAAATCGAAACCAAATCTCGAAATACAGAATTTGTTTTGCGCATGGAAATCTGTTATCAGATATTAAATGAATATTCGATTGACTATACTTCAGTAAACAGGCAAAGCAGACCATGCCAATGGTCTTAGCATTGAAACTTAACAGATATCGGATCAAAATAATTGATTGACAGTAAATCGTTCATTGAGTTGAGTTCAATCAGCTGTGTCTGTCTGTGCTGAACTTAGCTGCAAATTAACTAGAATTAATAGTATATGACACAGCTGGCTACAAATCAGCAATAATTCCTTCATCTTCTCGAACAGATTGAGAACAAATGTGACTGAATAAGGCCACTTCATTTGTTCATTCAATCAAGTCTATTCGAGAAAGATTTGAGCGTGTGCTGAACAATACACAAACGAGATTCGTCGAACCTTCTAGGTTTTGTGTGGCGATGTCAAAAACGACTGTTTCTAATGTTGAGAATGTTTCCTGAACTTCTGATGTGAGAGAAAAAGAAAGAAGTTTTCGGAGAGATCACAGGCCTCTGAAAAGCTCTTTGCTTGTTCTAATGACTTCAAAGTCATAGGTCGGAAGATGGGAACAACAAACTGATTCTCAATCAAGTTACGCGATGAGCACAACTTAGACTTCGACTTCTTATTGGAATTTTTATTGTTTAGTTTTGCGAGAAAAACTAATCTCAAGCGAAGATTAGTTTGAAATGAACTTTTAGCAAACGAAATGTTTTAAATTGAACGGGAATAAAGAAAGGCGTTAGCTTTTCTTCAATCGAGTTTAAACAAAGAGGAGCTGCGTTTCGTTAGCGACAGATACAGTCGAGGCGGTAGCCAACGAGTTTCCTATTGACCAACTGATCTTTGATTTTTTATGATCTCTGATAACTTGATGAACAGTGAGGAAGAGTTCTGCATCGATTGCTTTAACTAATTCAAACATTGATATCTATCAATGCTCATGAAAAAAGAGTGACTTGGTTTTCAAGCGAAAACAACATTGAATTTAGGCGCCATTATTTTTGATGTGAACAACGTAGAGATTAGAGACCTGCAGCCCTACCCTACCCTATAACCTACCCTAGGGTAGGGTAGGGTTAGGGTATCGTTTTGAAAACTGTAGGGTATTGCAGGGGAAATTTTCATTTTTTCAATCTGGTCTGTTTACACGTCCGACGTCGGACAAGCTGCAGTATTGAACAACATCTTCTATTCATAGAGCAATAATCAGAAAATACCTATTAAAGAATTACTTTGTGTCAGTCAATAATAAACGACAACAGCTGTTCATGCCTTTTTTTTCTTTGTCGATATTGTTTTTAATATTCGTGGTCCATGTAGTACTACTTTTCTCCTTTCATATTATTTGTGATATTCTTTGTATACTATTATACAGATTTGTCAAATTTAACTTCACCATTTCATAAATAAATTCCATAGTCGAGAATCAGTTAACGAATCGTCAGGTAGTCCTCGAAAAACTGTGAAATCCCCAGTGACTCTCTGTGGGCTCCTGTAGCAATTACTAGGGAGTCCCGAATTTTCGATCGTACGGCAGAAAGAAAAAATTGCCCGGGACTCATGATAGGAACGATTGGGGGATTGATGAGATAGTGCAGGCATACATTCCCCGTTTTTTTCGCACCTATGAGAACATGAATGAAAATTTAGTTTGAAAAGAAACAATCATTTACTTTTAAAAATAGATTCTTTTGTCAGTGATAAAATCATCGGAACCTTCTACCTGAACCCTATCACCGATAACTCATCTTATGAACATGAATTAATATTGGACCACCAGAACTTATCCGCTTAAACAAGGCCTGATGAAAGAATTTTAAGTTGAAAATCCTTCTAAAAACATGCTAAATTTTTCCGGAAAAACGAACTTTGGCTCAAAATAAGTGTACAAAAAATCATTGTCATACAACAAATTAGTGGATTTAGGGCAGATTTTAAGGTATTTCTTTAGAAATCTCTTAACTCATTTTGTAATGCTTGCCAAATTTTCTAAGAATTTTGGGATTTTTTGGAGGAAGTCGAATAGCAAGAGAATGAAATTGGTACATATTATAGGGCACTGCCATATGTGAGGCACTCACAAGTCACTTAAGCAATTACGCCCTTTATACTCCCTGCAAACCCCCTTATAAATCCCCAGGGACTTCCTAACGTGATTCTTGGTTTTTTTTATGAGGGGCTACCTGAGAATTCAGTAAGGAATTCTCGATTAAGGTACCCTGAAGTTATGCACCGTATACGATTTTTGTAATTTTTAAATTTCTTAGGGTAGGGAATGGCTAGGGTACGAAAAACAATTGTAGGGTAGAGTAGGGTAACGAAATTCATACCCTTGCAAGGCTATGCACTATAAAGTCTATAGTAGAGATCTTCGAAATATTCATGTAAAAGGCACAATGAAATCAAATGCGAATCGTATCTCTCAGATACTTCTCAGAAGTTTTCATAGACAATTGCCGGTGTTAATTTCATTAAAAACGAAATTACTGCTTCATCGGTATTATACCGATGGGGATATTTGAATAACTTTCTAAAAGACTTTCTTGTCAAATGGTTTACTCAAGATCGATTTATTCGACCAGTTCGAAAATTCGATGTTAGAAGCTTTGCTCAGTCATGATTCTTTCGGATCCTATTCTGTTTATGAGAAGGTTTTTCGAGGAAAAGCCCTCGTTCAATTTTATTTGAAGATGGCGATTTCAAAAACAAACTTTCACTAAGCACTAAAAGCTTTAAACGAGAAGAAAGCTCTTCGTAGAATAGCAAAGCAGCTATACGGTCTCAAATTTCAAGGCTGAAAAACTTAAGATGATCGTCTTTTCCTGATCGACAATTATTGTAAACATAGTCATACGCTTGCTTTTTATTCAAAGTAGATGTCAGGCTTTGAAAACAACAACTGAGTTGAAATGTGTAATCGAGCGAGCGATGCAACATATCATCACTCAAAAGAAAATTTTATCAATATGTCATCATCTGTTTTTACTCAAAAACTCAAACGTAAATAAGCGAATTTAAATTAATGCGATAACGTCATCGATCGTGATAGTGAAAGTTCGAGTGAAATTCTGTCTAATTGTAGTCAAAAGTTAAAAATAACAACATTTATGAAAATGTTTTTTTCGCTATAATTATAAAGTATTGTTTGTATTCGGACGATCAATATGTCGCTCATTCAGTGTCTCTTTGCTAATTGTCCGATAAAGTTGATGAAAAGTTTTACATTTACTAAAGTATTCGACATTTGTTGGTGTTTCTAACAAAAAAACATAATCAAGTTCGATGATGAGATTTTAGTTTATTTTGTTCGTTGATTATGCAAGTATTTCCATCCTGACTAAGAAGTCTTTATCGATGAATTGAAGTGGCAATGCATTTTGATGAGAGCAACAGGAATCACTCTCAAGACAATTGAATAATTAAATGAATGACGTGTTCTTGACATATGCCAAGAAAAATCAGGACTCATTTGCTTACTCATATATAAAGCGATTTTTCATTTGAGTCAATTGAACCAAACAGATATGGATAATATAAAACTAATGGCAATCGTTAACGGGTTAAAGCTTTCTCTTGCAGTTCCATAACCAGACATCGAATGTGAATGGAGCGACTCGTACGTACCTCTATAAAGCTTTTGAATCAATGGACAAGCAAAGGGCTGATGAACGGTGAATAAATTTATAGCTCTAATAAGACGACGCCTATCTGAACAGGGACAAAGGCATAAGTTAAGATTCAATTCTTATAATAATGGCTTTTTCTATTTTTATCTGTTGGTGTTGGACGTGGAGAAAATATCTTGTAAGTAGACTGTTGAAATTGATTTTCGGTTGAGGTTCAATCCAGAGATATTCAAAGGCTAATATGGTACTAGATAATTATCCACGTGAACATCAGGTTATGCCGTGAATTTTTGTGATTATACAGCTAAATGACTGCCTAGATGGAACGATTCGGTCAGTATACGGCTGTTTACGACTTCTAAACGAACCGGAACTCGGTCGTGTAATATGTGGCGCAGATATACGGGTCTTCTGTGACTCGACACGCCACGTAAACGGCTGCACACAACCAAGTTACGGTGACACTACGGATAACTACATCCATCAAGCTGGGTAGGTGACTCTCTACGAAAACATAGAGGATGACGTCTGTGTACAAAACACGCATCAACTTTTGACTTTTAATGTCCATTGGAAAGCGCATCATTCATCTCAAACCATCAAATCCAACGTTTTAGCTGGTTTGGATGTTTTATAGAAAAGTTAGTCTATATCGACTTTTTGACATTACCAATTTGCTGCCAAGCTGACTGCCACAATTCTTCCATAGATGTCCAATGAGATTTCACTTTATTTATGGTTTATCACAAAAACTCTTAATATTCAATAAGATTTAATTCAATGATTTCTAAAATACACCGAATTGACACTCAAAAATTCATTTATTAACACAGTCGAAAAACATTCTATTATTTCACTTTGCATAAGTTTTAACATAATAAACTGCGGCTTCATTTATATCAAGCAAAATTAGCACTGAAACAAACAGTATCACGTCTGGATATAACCTAATTTGTCACAGATATGCTATGAATGCATATAGCTCAAATTATAATGTACTGGAACCCTTAATACGATATGATTGTATATCAGCATAAGTTTAATAGTTGTTTGCTTAGTGTTACCCTATATACAAACTACTGTAGTCATCACTTTCGTCGAACCAGTATGGATGAGTTAATTACTTAATCGTTCGATCAGATACGATGAGAGTAATCTTATATTTATCAATATCTACTAATGCAATAACAACAACAACAACAAATACTGAGCCTTTTCATTGGCATTGCACAACATAACTTCATTCTTTCTGCTTTGAGCCATTTTTGATGAACCTTTATCGATTTCGTCTGATTTATGCAGTTCCTGAGCACTAGAAACACTGAAACTTGATTGATTGTTTCACCGGAGCGCAACTGGAACCTGTCTGATTGATGCATAAGGTTTTTGATCGTCTATAAAAAGAAAAATAAGTGTGAAAACTTCGGACTTATGTCCGAGAGTTATGTGTACTTCAAAAAGTGAATGAGACGAATGAGTCATTCTATAATGTGTGCACGGAAGAAGTATCTTGGTAAAGCTTTTTGGGAAACTCCAAAACTACTGGTCATCTCAGACATATCTAGGCAATTTTGTTTCTAGAAGCAGCTTTTGTGAATTTTGAGACCTTTTTAAGCCAATGTTTTGTTAGAAAGCTGCGATTTGGTTCATAATTAATATCAGATTCGGAATCAGCGTTAAAAACTGAGTCACTTTATATTCGTTGTGGATAATTCTGAGAAAAATGTTTTTTTGAAAAAATCCCTGTACCCCACCTCAGGGATTGCTTGGTGAAAAATGACAATTTTTTCGATAACTCAGCCATTTCTTGTCGGATCCTTCTCATCTTCGAACTCGACCGAGATATTCATCAGAAAATTCTGTGCACAAAATTTCAGCTCAATCGAATGTATTTGAAAAGAGTTATCGTGTAAACGGCCGGCCCGGTTGGACACACTGACTGATTCTAGAGTCTACTCACTTTTTGAGTACACGAAAAGAAGACGATAGAAACTGCAGTTATCCAAGTCGACAAAAATAAGACATTAACGCTATAAAACGGTTACTCGTTTTTTTCTTCTCGACGCGTTTAAACTGTCGACAAATGATCGAATGCTTGCGTTTTAACAGTTGATATAATTTGGGCTTTCACGCAGTTAAAACAAATCGAAGTAACAACGGTTAAATGCGTTGATAAAGTGGACGCAGAACAACGAAAACGAGTGGACGCTTTTCATACGTTTCAACGCGTTCGAGGAAATCGTTCTAACGCTAGTGCACGCAGTATGTAGCTCAACACTTTATCATTAGTTAATCCTTACTTCAGCGTTGATTCAACCTTACATAATTATATTTACGAGGCAGCCAAGTAACGATTAGACCCGGCTTACCTATTTCTTGAGGAGAAAACTTTTCTACTTATATTAAGCCCAATCTGCGTGCAGAGACAGCTTGTGTTTGTAGTGAAAGGGATCGAGGTGGAAAGCAGCAAAATACATTTGATTTTATTTATTTTCCTTTAAGTTAAAATCAATAAATGTGGCACTTTTAACTGATTGTTTCCGAATTTTCAAAATAAAATAAGCATTCAAGTCAGTCAAATTTCCAAACATCGATTTAGATTTGATTATCCGATTGCTAATCGATTTGAATAAGACTATAAGTGGCATTATTTGACTTTAATCTATCAACATCTGTTTTAATCGAAGTACTTAAATGATTTTCAAGACGAAACATATTCTTTAGACCTTCGATTTTATCGTGTACATATGTGTCTTGCTCTCAGTCGCTTGGCGCTGCCTAAATATTTTGCCGAAAGAAGGTAAGTGCTTTTCACCGAAAAGCCTTTCCATAGTCTTGCAGGTGGCACCTCTCGCCGAGACACGAAGTAAAACCTTCCGTTTAGATAATCAATGTCGGTCACTTGCTGCACATTATCGTTCTATGATATGCCCATCGATGGCTCGTAATCACTAGGACAAGTTTTCCGTTCTTTATCTCGATTTAATCCAACCTATCGGACAGAGGCTGGTCGGTTTTTCAACAAAATTCTCTTCTTTTCTTCTATAGCTTAGGAAACTTCGCAACGATCTAAATAAGTGAAACTAACACCGATTTCTATTTGCCAGTTTATTAGAAAAACGAATATTCAATGAACAAAACACGAATTAGTCGAATGATTGAAGCACTTGGAAAAGAGAGAGGCGACCCCATCGGTTTTATCTCAGATAATTTCCTTCGTCTTCAGGTGCCATAATCAGTTTGAAAACATGCTGTTGCTGACCAAGGTTTTGATTAGATCTCAAATGATTTAGTGTCTCTTGTTGTTCACATTTTTCACAATATGTCAATGATGGGCAATGAACACAATCGAAACGTATGCCAACAAGATCATTGAGACACTTATCGCACCTTAAATTTAACTTTATCAAATTAATATTAGGCTTCTTCCAACGATTTTCTACAATATTTCGTCGACGACGACTCGCGATCGACAATCTATTGGAGAAAATCGTTTGAAAAGTAAACTAACTTGACCCCGTGATGATGAACAAGAGGATGGTCAGGTTTCGGAAGATCGAGAATCGTTTGTTTTGGTTGTGGTGTCGCAGCTGCCGTATAATGTTGCGCTTGTGCCCAATTAAATTTCGCTCCGCAACCTGATTGAATATTTCCTCCGTGTGCATCTTGTCCACATATCATTGCATCACAGCCTTCAAGGCGCTGAACAACTCGTGCACACGATGGACAAAGACGACAACTATCGGCTTTGTATTTTTCGTCGTCCATCAATTCTTCGTAACGACGACGCAGGTCGTGATTTCGATTTTCGTTCTCTCTAGTTCGACGATTGTAATCTTGTAATTGAACTGCATATGCTGCATCTTGTTCCGCTCTCATCGTTAGATATCGACCACGTTCTGTGTTAAGCGAAATAAAACAAGTGTAATCGAGTCAGATTCAAGAGAAGACGAACCTGTTTGGCACCAAAAGAACCACCGTTGAGTTATTTGTGGAAGCTGTTGACATGTTGTTCTGTAATGATACTGTTGATTACAAAGTGAACAGAACTCATGACGACAAATGTGACAAGTAACTTTAAAACGATCATTGGGATCATCTGCTTCGGCTATCCATGAACAATTCTTGTTTGGGCATTTAATAATGCCACGCGTTTGATTTGAATACTTTTCGAATGTCTTCTTCATTTGATAGGATTGAAATGACTTTAGTTCTTCAACTGGAATTCTCAGTTGATTTATTTCTCCATCTGTCAATGGATTTCTGCAAAGTGCGCAGGTCAAGATTCCTCCTCCCGACATTTTCGCCTTGCATGAATCGTAATAACATGTATAACACACTTTATGACTATCCGAACAATCGAACACGTAAATGTCATCGTATGGACGAGCTTCAGTGCAAATATCACAAACGCGCGTTGGCATCTCGCAAGGAAATATCGGACCTAAAAATCAGGGAGATGTTTTAATTTATTCAATGCTTTCGTTTTTCTAAACTGATCATCATGATCAGTGGTACAGACCGAAAACAGCAAGGGAATCGATGATTGACCGAGGATCGGTGTTAATTTGAGGAGAATTCCTCATGTACTCTTGAGTGAAACGTCGAATTTGTTGAATATTAAACGGATACTTCGTTTTATTTAGAATGAAATTCGATAATTTCTCGGGAAACGACGTTTGATCGTTTCGACATTGTCTGCTGTGATCATCTAGCTGTTGGAATGAATACGGTAAGTTACAATATTCGCAAGGAATTAGTTCGCCACATGATTTAAAATGCTCGTCGAAATATTCGATTTGATCGAGATCAATGTAAAATCGACACTTCTCACAGTATGGTCTTTGATTGCCTTTGGCAAGTTTAAGCAGATGATTGGATAGAAGACGTTCAAGTGGTATTAACGACACGTCGTACTGCGAAAGCTCATAGCCACAAAGAGTTCTATGGCAAACGGGCGTTTCACCGTTGTGAACAAATTCTTTCATACACTTTTCCAGACATTTTAAACAATGTTTATGACGATAGGGACAAGAGATTTCTCTGTAAGAGCCATCGTCTCGATTTGAGATTTGTTTACTATTGGAAAGAATGAAACAAAAGGAGTGAAAAGAATTGTGGTTTTACCAGGTGAAGCATGAAATGGTTGTTTCCGTCGATGAAGTTGATAATTGATTATCCGTCTTAGCGGCACATGCAAACACATGATCGGCGTATTCAGATGAATCAATCGATCGAAAACAAAGGATACAATCTTTTTTTGACGAACGTTTTTCATTCTAGTCGATGTCGAGCATAAGACATAAAAACGAGAGAATTGAAATTGAAATGAGATCAAAATACTTTTTCATAGGTCGACGTTGCCCCCAGACCATTCGAATGGAAATCGTCACTCAGTCGGCATGATTCAACACGATTGACCAAATCCGACCGATCGACGTACTTCGAGGAGATTTCATGTTTTCTTCCAGTACTTTCCTTCAAGAAGAAACGAACAAAGCAAGATAAATCTCGTTTGTCGTACTATTTCGTAAACGAGACCTTTTCCTTATGTATTTGATAAAGCGAATCATTATTTATTGGGGATGTTGTCGAGCAATCCTCAATATGATCATAATAATCGTGTTCATGAATGTAATCCATACAAATTGGACACAGCTTATGAAATTGATTCTTCGATTTAGAATTTGTCAATGAACTCTGAAAAATAAAACCATTGAATTCAACGTTGTCTCTCTCACTCTCTTGGTGGCAGACACGTTTTGGCCAATTAAGACAAAATACCCTCAAAACAGAATCATGCCCGAGAGAGAAAACTGTTCTCACGATCGAATGACTATGCAACGTATCTAACTTGTTCACGTGTAAAATCAAAGTCGTCTTTTCGAGTTTCAGCGAACGCTTTTATGCACGCAGAACGAGGATAATCGAACCGACTTTGATAACAGCAAAGATCGACGAGATCATCTAAAACCTATTGGTTCGCTTGATGGATTCAATGAGATTTTAAGAGACTTTTCCTCAATGGCAAAATCTATGGTTTTCGTCAACGTCGATAATCGATGTTTTTACGAAGGTAACTTACCTTCATCTACCGTTAGAGAGACATAATCTAAGTAAGTTATGTGTGCGCATTCATACTTCACTTCTACTGTTGCCGTTGGGCGCAAACTAAATCGAGTTTTTAATAGAATGTCATTCTTAACAGATATCGTGACAAGTCTTGGAAAATTCGCCTGGGTAACAATCGATATTCTCATTTTATTCTTTTATCTCTATTTCAGTATTTTTTAATACTGTTATCGTTGAAACACAATCAGAAGAATGCCCTGCACACGACTTGATGTTCATCGTTGGACTAGCTCTCATAACATAGCATCACGTTTCTTAAACGAGACATTTGCGCCAATCATCTACTCACAACTAGTTTTTCTTGCTTCCATGTTGGTAATATCTTTCATACTGCAATCATTTTTGCCTCTCCATCATGGATTCTGTTTAGTGAGCATTTCTCATCGATTGAACAAAAACTTGGGCTATTAAGAAGACTCGTAAAGTTTCCTAATCGAACCAAGACGTCGAAGAGACATCAATTGACTGAATATAATCGACTGTTGATTTAGATCAAACGTAGGTTGCCGACCGAGTGAGTGAGATTAACGATGACGTTGGAACTAAATCATCATTATGGTTCTCGCTTCTTCTCATCGTTTGACTTGATCTTTTTTCAGAAATAGGATTTGGAACTAATCTCAAGAATATTTCATAGGCGAAATTCTTTGAAAGTTCAGCATTGAAAAATTCAATCTGAATCGAGCGAACTTTTCCCTTAGTTGCAGAGAGGAGATTAAATTTCGTCCCGCCTTAAACATCTGGTACCTTCGGAAAACAGAACAAATCGATCTTGATTTTCAACAAAGACCGAGAATAATCAGCCGAATATGTCCCTTGCTCGTGCCTCTATATTTACCATGATTCGTATACTTTCAAAGTCATTCCAAAAACGAATCGAATACTCTTTTCAATAGAGAATCGAATTTACAAAAACAGGAAATTCGCCTGTTCGTTGATGAGGATATGAAAGCGCGATCTAGACTCTAAAAACCAAATGAATATAACAGCAACCAGCTACGAATATCTTCATTGACCGTTTGCTCAAAATCTTCAAGAAGATGAGTGAGCGACCGGCGAATTTACATGTTCCTCTTGCGGAAAGTGAATAATCGCTTCCTCTCTGAAACTGAATTTCACAAGAGTATGAGGGCATGTCACTACTTATCGCACCGACTCTTAATAGTATGTGATTGAAACATGGTATTTAATTTCTACTTTCTTATTCGATGAAATCTATTTATGTTACTATATATCAGTTACATGACGGGAACTGTGGGACCACCTTTTTCGGATCCCGGCCCCCATTAGGAAAATGATTTTGGTCTCGATCTTTGTTCTGGTTAAAATTTTCTGTAGCTTCTGATTCCAATTTTGTGACACATGATGTGAAGCGAGAGTTGAAGTGTTTAGGGTAGAAATTTCTGACATATTCCTGCTCTTCCACATATCCTTATCGATGCCCCCCCCCCCTCCCCGATCAAAGACCATTACGGACGAGTTCCAAGCAATATCACAGATTCCAACAGACGCGACCTCCACCATCAAATGGAGATCGTGAGTGATGTTATCGATATACGATAAAAACTGTAAGTCAAGTAAAATGGTTGTGAGCGATGTTTTGCAAGATAAATCAAAGAAAACAACTTTCAAGTAAAGAGTAATAGTAGTTACATTGTGTTTCACATTTTAACTCAGCAGAGATTGCGCCAACAATTTTCTTAGACACAAGCAATTTTTAGCAAGATTAAGCGTAACTTTTCAAATTTTTTCCATACAAGGAGACATCAGAGCCATTCGGATAAGTTATTGGTCACTGTCTCGTAAAAATCAAAGTCTTTGGTCCCAATCCCTGTCTTGTGGAACCAACTTGCAGTCCCCTACTTAAAAGATAACAGTTACATGAAAAAACTTTCGATCACAATGATATTTGCATGGCAAACTTGTCTCACAACAATATTTACATGAGAACTCCTTATTAAAAGAAAAAAATTCAAATTACAATAAGAAACACTAGCTAAAATACTGCACCTCGGGTATCTGATCAAAGAAAAAATGCATTGTCAATATCTAAATAGTTAAAAAAAGATTGAAATGACGTGAGCAATGATTACAATACAATCACTGTATCGTTTCATACAAGTGACATATTGACATTACGTGAAGACAACTAATCGAAAGAACTCTAACGTCTGCATGCTTAGGTGTATACATACTGCAAAACTGCGATCAGTGGATAATACTCAATGTCAGTTTTGCTCATATCATATTGACAGGACAGCGAAGTTAATTGATCTGACACCGTCCCGAGATGGATCAGTCCTGTTCTACTCCATCCCACCACCTTCTCATTTTCATTGTCCCATCCTGTGGAGCTCTCGTATGCAACTTGTTTGCGTTAAACTGGTAAAAGAATCAACTTAGTTTTTATCAAAAATCCTCTGGGAGAAAATGATCGCTCTCTGTTTCAAGAAGTAAAACTTTCATTTTCTACAATATTTTTGCCGATCAATACATGACACGACCAATGTTCCATGTCAACTAACCTCATGACAAATCGATGCTTTGAAAAAGTTCATTTTCTTCTCTTCAATAGACGACCGACGAGCAATGACTCAATTACAATGTTCTTTCCTGTGGGAGAACTCGGACAACGAGACAATTTATCTCTTGTCGAAGTTTGTGAGCAAAGATTGATACCTTCCTCTCAGTTTTTCTTATTACTGGAGAACTCTTACTATAGAAAACCGTATGAAAAATCTTGATCTACTACAACATTATCAAGAACAATGACTTTGTTCAATATGAATATCTCTAGTTCATCATTTTTACGAAAATCTATTTTCTTATATAATTAACGGTAACGCCCAAATAGTCAATGAAAAATCCTAAATCGCCCGATTTGCGACGATGGTCCATGGCCTTACTTGCTAATCGGAATATTCGTGTTTCGTTTGACTGTTTCATGGCACTGATATTGCGCTCGTGTCTGTTTAACTTGTTCTTGTATTCGTTAATAAAACAGATGAGTTTTTTGAAATTCTTCTACATAATAATAAAATCGATTCGAAGATATATATGTTGAATGAATAAGATAAATAGTCGTCGAAGTTTCTATTCACTCTAACTTCGTCTATAATTATGTTCGAGATTGCAGATACAAAATGCTTTTGTTAAAGAACGCAGTTCGTGCGACAAACAGCATGTTTAAATAACTGTTTTAATGAAGAATAGGTCCTTATATATATTTGCTCAATGGGAGATAAAACGAATTGATTACTGATTGATTATTCATCGAGAATCAATCTCACTAGTCCAACATGGACCAATCATCTCAAATATGCAGAAGTGCGTCTCGTCTGACTCATCTATTTCAAACGCTGAAGCTGAACCGCAGTTCATGTCGCTGTTTTGCTCGTTTGAAAATGCATTCGAGACGTCGGCATAGATGCTCTGGTTTCAAGTGACAAATAGATATTCGTTGAAGAAAATCTCAAGTTGAATATTGGTGAAGTGTAACCGATCTCGAGAAAAGAGTTTGACAATCATATTTGACTATGAGCTCAGTGTTGTTAACGGAAATGCAATGGTTCATTCAAATTTTAGTTGTTCGTTGATAAATGGTTGAGTCTCTCGTTGAAACAAATAAAATACGATGAACGTTGATATGGTAGGAATAGGAATCTGTCGAATCTTACCTTGGATCGATTCGATTTAAATTCATCTGGCATTTGTTTCTCATTTGATTGTTCATGATCTGAACAGAGCGATAAATGAACTTCATAGTTGATTTCATTGTAAAGTCCGGAACAGAAAGGACAACGCTTTTTAGAATTGTTTTCTTGTGGCGAAGAATTTTCATTGATCTAAGGAAATGAAAGAAAAGAAATGGACGTGAAAGGTTGAATCGAGTTGTACTTTCGATGACGCTTGCAGATTGTTTGAATTATTTAGAGAATTTCTATTCGAATGATTTGGATGGCTATTCGTTGCGTTCTGTTCATCTTCTATTTGACAGACGATTAAATGACTTTCATATTCGGACGGATGAATCAAATCGGAACAAAAAATACAGCGTTTTGAAACTTGTTCGGTGCGAACATTTGCCTCGACTTGCTCATTCTAATTTATTTTACAAAAGACATTTGAATCGATAATCAACTTGAGATGAATCGTAAAAACAAACGGATTTACTTGGCTGAGATGGTGCCGCGCGTTATCGGCCGGTTTGGCCTTTTCCGAATTCTGCTCATCAACTGAACAGTCAGCTAAATGCATTTGGTATTCATCCAGAGATATTGAGCTCGAGCATAAAGGACAACGCTTATCTTCTTGTTTCAGATTTGAAACTGTCTTGTTAGATAGTTCTTCGTCAATCTATGAACGTTGAACATTGATCCGATAGAAGAGAATAAGCAAACGAATATTAATTTTTAAACCTGGTTCATTATTGGACTTTGAGCTCGTGGTGTTGCGTACTGATCCTGACATTCATCGCGCTGATTATGATCATCACAGTCCGTATTTAAATCACTGTTGACTCTGCGAACAATTCCACCACTATCGCTGTTCGATGGTGGCATTTCATTTGAATATGAATCATCGTTTTCTCGTTCGTTGCAACGCGCTAAATGTTTCTCGTAGTCATGAATTCCTATTGAAGCCTCACAAAACGGACATGATCTAGAATTGCTCGACGATTTCGCTCGACAATTAAGAATATGGTTATGCGTGTCTTTATTAGCAATGGGCCGTCGACATGCAACACATTCGCTGTAGCCGGGAAAGTGACTTGGTTCCATCGAGTATTTCTTTTTACCAGCTCTTCTCTTTCTTTTTCGGAGACTAAAAAAGACAACAGAAATATAGTCGATCCTGATTTTGTTTTTTTTAAAATTTTAATTGACTTCTCAAACTGCTAACTGCCCAGTCGATGTAAATATTTATTGAAAGATAACTGGTTCTCATTTCTCGACAATAATTTTCACTTGATTCTATTCCAGATGTCGCACGTTTATTTCATTTATTTTTTGTGTCTCCGATTATACAACAATGTTGGAGTATCCTCGATTTCCAATGAAATAATAACAAATGGGTTCGCTTAGTTAGCTATAACGAATATCGCTCATCTACACAAAATTCAGACAGAGTATGAGCTCAGTCAGTATCGAGAAAAGCGCAGTCTTCGACGATTGTCTTTACTCAATCTACTCCACGAATACAACAAGTCTCATCGACGAATCAAAGTTTTGTTTTGTCTTAACTTCATTCCATCGATTAATTAAGTTGCGCTTTTCTAAATTAAACGAAAGCGACAATTTCTTCTCTTGAAGTTAACATCAATTTCCCTTGTTTTCAATACATTGAAAAATAGCCAGACGATTATCAATGCCGTGACCAGCGGAAGATCGTTGCATTGTCGGACAAGAGACTTGCTCGTTTTTCATTCGAACGAGAGTAAATCAAACGTTTGTTCTGTTGTTTCGGAGAGGAAATGTACGAATTTTGTAGATGCTTTAAAGAAAACATGGAACGAAACATTTCCTAGGAAATAATCTGCTATTCAAACGAACTAAAATCACTCGTTTACTGGACAATTTAGCAGGCAGCTGCTTGGTTTTCTACTAAGTTTATGCTTGTTCGTTTGTTCTCGAGACGTGCAAGACAACTCAAATTTAACATTTTCCTTTCCTTTTCTCAATGCGACCACGCCTTCTCTCTGAGTGTTCAATCAAGTTTGCAATACACAATCGATTTCTAGGATGGGTTAACCAGTCGGGAACAGTCACAAGAATTTAGTTTAGATCACACTTTACTAAATGTTGTTCGATTCAATAGAAATTCTAATTAATGAGTACGCCGATGGATCGTTCTTCGTTTACGTTTTCAATTCGATGGCGACTTGAGGACGTGATTGATTCAAATGTATTTACAAAGTTTATCCTAATAGGATTGTCGATGGAGTTAAACTGAATTTTCAACGCCTATGCCCCAAACCATCGAATGTGGAAATTCGACGTCGAATTAATTGAATAAATCTCATTTACTTTACGTTCACGTTGTGGAGACGTTCTCTGATAGAATTCGAAAGTCTGTTTCAATCGGATTCGTTCTCTTTCACAGAAAATAAAGTTCAACGCCAGTCTGTACCCGGATGTTTTCCCTCAAATAATTAGTGGTGCGACTGAATACAATCGTTTTCGATCTCGACGGAGTGCTCTGCGATCGAGTTAAAACCTTGTTGTTCAATGTGAATGATCGATATAAATAGCGAGAGCCATTCCATTTGACTGGCATTGAAGACGAGAATCGATTATAATCCGACGGATCTCAATGTCGATAGGACTCGTCGGAAGCAATCTATTCAATATCAATCAGCGGTTGCTATAAATAGCTGAATGGACAACCATCGGACTCGGTCTCATTTATTCTTTGACCGGATCAGACGATAAGAAACGTGACAAGCATAGAATGGACTAGCGAATCGATGAAAACACCGATCAAGATTCGGTCTTGTGATCGAGATCGAGCTCATGCTACGATTGAGCAGTGAACATCACTATATGGAAAGCTCAAGATGTTCTCAAGTTCATCCCTAGAGGCATACGATAAACAAATCACCAGATGAAAACTGTTTCTCCTAGGCGGTAGATTGCGTTTTCTTCATTTAAGACCTCTTCGAAATATAAAGGCTTACGCATAACGATCGACTGAAAACACAAATCCCATTTATGCTCGTGATATGAGTGTTTAGATTGATTTCAATAGTGTGTTAATAATCCTTATTATTGAATAGGATGATTCTCGCAGGTTATCAATCTACATGCCGTTAGACGAACCGAGGTCAGTCGAGTCGAATATTGAATTGAGAAAAGTTTCTATTTGAACTTTACACGAATGAAGAAATTGGTGTATAATACAAGATTTTAATGTCTCAATCTCGTTATTTGAGAAATAATCGGCTTGCCCTTTCGAGTTGCCTCGGTAAGGTTCGGAAGTTACTTTAGGTTGATTGTGATTATCGATTGATTAGTTCCTTGTCGATTCCTCAACAAAACTGGGACATCAAATTCGATTGCGTCGAAAGCAACGGTGGCCTGTGGAGCATCGCGGATCAAAATAAATCTTCAGTTGATGATCGCATTGACGACTGAAGTCGAGTTCAGATCGAAGGTCATGACGGTTCGAGCATGAGATGTTCGAACGGTCGATGACGGGCGAATGTCTTTTGTCTATCTGTACGGTCACAAATTGAATAGATACATATTTGAACGAGTCGAATCTTGGGTTTGTCTTCGTTGTTGAATATTAATTGAATTGCATAATCAAATTTGTCTTTGATGATCGATGGTAATCGTCGGCGTCAACGTGAGACTCGAACGAATCGATTAAGCCAAGAAGAGGGTCAATATTGATTTGAAAAATTCAATATTTGAGAAAATAACAACGGGCGCGTTCTATTTGCTCATCTCGGTGAACATTTAAATGAAAAGTGAGCAGACAAAAATGCATTGAAATCCTGAACGAGAATCATTTTCTGCCCGTCACAGATTGAAAAGAGAGGGGAAGAAAAGAAAAGAGAGGAGAAGACCGAGTCCGAGATAAAGTCATGAAACTGATTCTTCTGATAAATCTCCTTTGTCTGCTGAAACCGACGACGTGCCAAAGAAATGTTTCGTCGAAGTTGTTAACATCTTGCTCGTCGAATCAGTCGTGTATTCACGGCGCATGTTATACAAATGGCAATCTATCCGCATGTCAATGTTATCGCGGTTGGACATATTCGCCTTCTCAATCGTTCGCTTGTGATTATCAACAGAAATCAAAACTAGCTGCTTTTCTTCTTTCGTTTTTCCTCGGTGCCTTGGGGGCCGATTGGTTTTATTTAAGTTCAGCCAACGGAGCATATATAGCAGCAGGTGTTTTTAAAATGTTAACTTTAGGTGGTATCGGACTTTGGTGGCTCGTTGATTGGATTAGAATTTTAACCAATTCGTTTCCCGACGGACAGCGCGTTGCCTTACTTGAATGGACGCCTTAACTATTCTATTATTTTACTTTTTGTTCTTTTTCTCTTCTTCTTGTGCTTCTTCGTCTTCTCGCTCGTGTTCTCTTCTTCTCAATTGTAACACAAGTGTTTCTGATTTATCCAAGGTAACGATTTATGATCGAAGCAAATGATCGATTTTCGCCAGTTGCTCAAGTCGATGAATAAAAGTTGAACGTGAATCAGAAGAGGAAAAAGAACGATGAAGACAATCATCATCTTATCGATAGTCGTTGCTATTCAAAGTATCGCTCGTTCCGCAATCAGTATCAATCTATATCGACTAGAGTTCTTGTTTTTGTTTAGCCGAGTCTGTCGATGATTCATCGATTGGTTTAACATCGACCAACAATTATTTTGGCTCAACTCGACAAACTGATTTGCAATCAGATTTTAGTCAACAGCCGACGAATTTAGTTGATCAGTCAGCTGAACGAGATGTTCACGGCACCATTCAAGCCTTGTCAAGTCCATCCATGCTTTCGACACTTTTCTTTCGTGAGGGCAGTTCAGTGTCCGATGAAACGGACCGCCTCTCGACAATGAATCCGCTTCTATCGAGTCGCTCGTTTCAATATTCGACGAATCGAAACGGGGTTTCATTTGAAAACGATCAATGGGTAAACGCGAAGAGAACGAGGAGCAAAGGTTCTTCTTATCGTTCAACATCTTGGAGGAGAGTAAACGGTAAGAGAATAATCTGTTCGACATTTTTCTCGTTTACTAAACCAAAGATACAATGAATCTGTGGTCGTAGATAACTCATCGAATGGCTCAATGTTTGAGATCAGACCCGACGATGAGTGTTCTCATCGAATGTGCCATGCTCGGTTGATCTATAATCGATCGTTGAGATATTCAATCGATGGTTGCTTATCGTTCATTCTTTCGACCAAGGGTCAACCAGGTCAGAAGGACTTCCATCTATCCTCGATCCAGACTCCGAATTCTTTCCTCTCTTTTTCTCTTCTAGTTGGACAGTTGTGGATCGAAGAAGATGACCGACAAGGAAGTTTTTCTCACAAAGTTCGCTTGACGAATTCAAGTCTACGCGTTGAGCACTCACTGAGACCGAACATAAAGAAGGTTAATTCGTTCTTCTGCAACTCGTTTGCTTGGCAAAAATCCTTTGTTTCAGCTATCCATTGCCGGACAAATTTTATTTCGAAATTCGTCGATTGATTCAATACGTTTATCGGGCATCATTGTCACATGGACAGGATCTTGCTCAACATCGAAATCACAATCGCAATCGACATCAAGTGAATTTGATTCTTGTCACTTAATTAAACAGCATCGACGACCAGTATCGAACTTGATTCAATAGAAGATTTTCGTCTCGTTAGAACGAATATCAATCGACGGAGGCCGACTTTCGGCAATCGAACATTGTTCTGTTGGAGAATATCGTATTACCCTGATTAAGTTGAGAGTTTCTCTCTCGGTCTCGGTCTTAGTGCTATTCTCTTTTTCTTAGATGCCGAGGGGTCTTCTCGTGTAGATAGGCAGATCAACAAGCTAGACATATACTTAGCAAAGATCAATGTAGAGAATCTCGGCAAACACAGCCCATGAAACTCATCGACATCGAGACTGTCAAGAGATTCGTCGACACGCAAAGACGGTGAGAGATGTCGGAATGAATTGAACCATAGGGGAGTGTGAGGGATATTGTCGATTAACGTCGAGATAATCTGTATGAATGTAACATACTTGACTACCTCGGATACGAATCTCTGCAGTCATTCGTTTTCCCTGTCTGAGACGACTGACGAGACACTTGTCGACAAATGAATTTGAATGAAATGCCCCCGACATTGGCATTTAATCGCATAGCAAGCCAAGTTCGATCACGTTCTACAACATATGAGTCACAAACCGACTGAGACAGAACTTTGCAGTAAAATCTAACTGTCTTGCTTTTTTCTAGCCGTTAAATCGAACGAGAGAGAAGCAGTGGATAAGTACACGACTGAATACGATTTAACAACAGTCAACGACGATTTCGCCTCGCATAGAATGTCAATATCAACAAACGATTTTAGTTCAACAAGTGAAAACAACATATCGACTGAATCATCAACAAATAGATCTCAGGATAGCTTTTCTGCTAAACCACGCTTGGCATTGTTCGGAAAGGATTCTATTGAATTAATTCTCCTATTAACAATAATATTCTGTTCGACAATTATACTGTCGTCGATTGTCTACGGTTTAATAAGAGTTAAACGGAATAACTATTTCATTTGGTATGTTCGAGAGAGTCGATCAATTCGATTAATATCTCGTCGATCAATATGTTCGTCAATGAAAGTGCAGCAACGTCCAAGAAGACTGTCGCAAGCGTCTCAAAAGGTTCATCGTATGAGTGATGATTATCAAGATTGCTCAAGTTTCACGACGAACAGCTCAACATCGGTCGATTCATATTTCAATTGAAGTTTTCACTTTATTTCCCTTGCTTTTTTCAAATCGACCGTTGTTCGATTTCGTTTGGCTTTCGACCAATGAACTCACGCTTAATATTCATTTCATGCTCGATGCTCGATCAACGAAATTCATTCTTTTCATCTTCCTACAATCGAATCTTGTTTTTAATGATTATTAAATTAAAATAAATTAAAAAAATCAATCGACAAAAAAAGAAGTTCCTCGCCATCAATCAACATAGTCGAACAAACGGGTTCTTGTCGTTTGACTTTGTTGCTGCGAATGAATAGGAAATATATGTTTCCATCGATAGTTATCATTGGAATAGACGAGACGATTAATATCATTTAGACAGACGAGAATAAAAAGGCAAACGCCTCGTTCGAATTCCACTACGCGAGTTGAATTGAAAGCGGAGAAAATGCTCGGCTTTATTTCGACTGATTTTCATCTGTCTTCCTTGGAAATGAATGTAAATATGTTCGTGAGAAAAGCGTCGGATAGATTTCTTCCGAATAACTGAATTAAAACGCTGGATGGTTGTTCGGCATATGTTCTTTATGAGTAAAAGTTCGTCAACTATTTATTTGAATTCTATCGAATGACAATGAGAAGTTTTGCCAATACAACAAGTTGCTGACATCATGCCCAGAGACCGATCGATCGTTCCTTCTGCCCACATGAGAGACAGAGCTTGTCTTTGGCGTCGGGCCAGCCGTTGACGAATAGTCAAAATCAACGTTTGTCTCTTTCGATTTCTAGATGCCGACGTCGAATTCGACTGCAACAATGAAGTTCAAAGCTGTGTTAGTCGCTTGTTCACGCTCATCCAATGATGATTGATATCGAGCAGTTTTAGCAAAATACCTGACGAATGCGTTTAAAAAACGTATTCACTCCGTGATTGTATTGCCAACTAGAAATGAGCTTCGACTAACGAGGCAAAATCTAAAATATACTCATGATAACGAAGCAATTTTCGTCTCTTTAATTGTTGTCTGTAAACGAAATTCTGTGATCGCGAACAATTCCATTTGGTGACTATTGAAAATTTTCGTTTATAAATTAATTTTCTAGCCAAATCAAATTGTCGAGAAAATGACTTTTTCAATAGATATACTAGTCGAGAAGGTCTTCTCTTTCGATTTAGATAGTCTCTTATTGATACTCTCGACTAGAACAACAATGTTCGTTCGAACGGACATTCATCTACTGAGGGCGAACAGGAAAACAAATAGAAAATCGTGCTAAATGATATAAAAATATTTTATTTGACATTGTCTTGTAGGAAGACAAACGAGCTTTTGTTTGTGAGGCGAAAACGACGCTTGGCTCTGATTTTGAGCAAGCGAGGTAAACAGGAATGAGACGAAATCGGAGATAACACGTGAGATGCTCAACTCGTAGAATGATTGATGAGATGTTGTTGCTCTTGGTTGGATAAGGACGCGATTTGTTTGTTTTGTTTTTTGTATGTGATTATGAATAGGATGGCTATTAAAGCGCATGATATAGATTTAATAATGATAGCCGAGGTGAATAACGTCGACGGAAGTTTCTCTCGATTGTAAATGAAACACGAGGCGCGTTGGTGAGTCGGTGATTGTGACCAATAAATGCATTGATCATCAATGATCATGGCGAATAGGATCGGTGCTGGTATTTGAGCCAATATTTTAATGATCGAATTCTGCAAGCCTAAACTAAACGATTGAGCTTGCTTTTCGACTGTGCGCAATAGGATGATTAATTGAGGTATTGCCATTAATGTTTCGAAGAACGTTACGAGAAACAGAGCGAGCAAAAATAATATGAACTCAACGAAGCAATTAGTTTCACATAGACCTGCCCGTACTTCAGCTCGAATCGGTAGACATTGGCAATCGAAATACTCGCCAAGCTAAATAAAACGAGATTTTCATCTTTTCCCTTTCGTCATAGCCGACATGATCGGTCTTACCGTTTCATTATAAATTGTGCAGCCGGCATAGCACGGAGACATAATATTGATCTTCTTACCGAGACAAACTGGTCTGTAGACATTATTCGGACAGAAGCACAGATGCGGACATCGATTTTCAGTTTCGAACGGAATATTCGATTTACATTTAACGAGTAATGTTAATATAAGACACACTAACGACACGAAGCAAGACATAAATATGAATTTGATCGATTTATACACATTCATATCAAAATATCTAATTAAGTATCCTCCTGCCATCGTGCCGATGACAGCCGCTGGAACAACAATTGAGCCGGTCAGTATGCTTGACAACGACGATGATACGTTGTAGACTGTTTCCATGTATTTAACCATGTAAGTTGTGAATGATACAACAAGAATCTATTCAGTCAGCATTTATTCGTTAATTCAATGAGAGTCAATGCTTTGTTCGTGTCTAAACTTACGTTTTCGAGAGCATTTATGAGCACAATAAATAGATAAGTAACATTTTTGAGGAGTTGCAGTAGCGTCGTGAACATATCTGCAGATGAAACGAGAATAAGTCATTGAATTGGATAAGATGAAAAGACAAGCAAAGACCTTTGAGATTGGAGAGATGCGATGTCGATCTGACTGCAACCGATTGGCCCGATTGTTTTGTTGCAAGACGCGGAGGGTACGTGAATAGAATGATTGAGAGGCAGATTAATGAACAAGATGAGAGGATAAAGCCGCCCCACCAACGTCCGATCCATTGAGGATCGTTCGGTTTAACGCGAGATTTGTTCGTATCGTCACCAACATTTATCCATTGAGATAAAAAAAACGAGCCCATGAAAAATCCCAAGGCAGGTCCCAACGCCGTCATTCCATACAATAAACCTACGGAAATAGAAATTGTTCGTAGATATTCGTCCTTTCCAATCGAGACTTCGGTTAGCAATGGAGTCATTGATCACTGATCAAGAAGAGCAGAACGAAGAAATAGCACGAGAATCGACTCGATTCAAAGAAGACTATTATCGAAGTTCTCGACGAGGATATAACTCGTTGGATTGCCGACAACCTGGATATTCTTTCAATCGATATTGAGCAGGAATAACCGAGGACAAGATCTCGTATTTCAACAAATCGTATTGACCAAACTGTATCCAACGAGGAATCAATTTCGAGCCTCGGAAAACGAAGAGTCGATTCGATCTGTCATCGAATGCTCAAACTAGACGATAGAAGCGACAAATATTTACTATCGATATTGTGATTTGACAGTGAACTCGCGTAGAACATTGATTTTCTTAATTCATCATTAAGATTTTTACATGTTATGTCTGACTAATGTCGAAAAATAAAATGTTGAAAGAAAAAATGTCGAAAACTGCGTTTTTAATCATTTAATATGAAGAATAATCGAACAAGAGAACGTATCTACGAATCAATAATTTTTTATTTATTTTTCTTTTATCCTTCGCGACTACGAACGACAACTCTTCCAAATATTTTTCTAGACTAATTTCATTATTCGCACAATCGTCGGCAAGTCTATCGATACGACTTTTCACAAAACGTGTTTTCGGTCCACCGTGTGTAGTTATCTATCGTTTTATAATACTAGAAATCAGAGATCTGCGAGGCAATTAAAAAAGCGACTCGTCACCGCCTCGCCTAGAGTTTATAATAAAATAGTTACTTTTTCAACCACCCATAACAATCACTATCTTTTTATTTTATACAATCAAATAAAGAACATTTTATACATTTAAATAAGTTAAAAGAACAAACATATTAACGATAATCAAATAAATAAAGAACATTCACTTTTTTACTGAGCGTATGAACAATTCTCTGAGAACTGCGTCTGCAATAGTTGGACTAGACTGAATAATTAAATATAAGTGTATCCAGAGTGTGCTAAAGGTCATCTAGCAAAAAGAAAACTGCATTGGTGCACACGATTGTGATCAAACGAACTCATTTTTTTCATGTTGTTAGAGGTTACTTGAAAGTGGTTATTCATAAATAAAAGATTTAACTACATCACTTAGAATTATTATCATTTATTCAAAAGATAAAAATTCGCATTTTTATGCGAAAGATAAACTATAAATTTGGAGTTTCTATAATCTGATGCGAATTCCTCTATTCTTAGATTTTCAAAATTATATAATGCTTTATTTGAATCCTTGAGTTTTCTCTATTTTATCTAACTTCGCAAAATCCTCTCAAATCTGTTTGCACTGAAAAGATCTGAAAACACCAGTGACTTTAGTTACAGTTTGATAAAGTACTCCACTGGACAGTGAACAAATTAGCAACGCTATTCGAGAACTTATTGAAGAATCATATTTTGAGAGGTCTTATTTACTGATCATTTTGGTTAGCAGATATTCTATGTTCATCAAGAAAAGGTGTTATCCGAGTCAAAATACTGGAGAACGGCAAATAGTGCTAGTCAAGCATACATTTCTATTTTTTGTGGTTGACAACTGATAGACGTGTGTTGGAAAAGGTCAAACTCCGTGTTCAAGTAGATGATGCTACCTTTCAAGTGTGTTAATCAGCTGCTACCACTTGAATAGAAGCTTGGAAGTATCCTCTACCATCACGAAAAATATCAGATCATTTGTTCATCACTCTGTCGAAATAGACAATTTTCTTTTTTAAGCTGATTGTTGAGACACCCTGCACACTAAGTTATTGTCCTGATTTGATAAGCTTCACTGAAAATGGAAACGCTTAGAAAGAGCTGCATAAAATCGAAAGATATCCTTAAATATTTGTCATTTATTCATCAAAAATAACAATCTAAGTATAGGCGAGTCGACTCGCCTCGCCTCGTAGCGGTGAGAAGCGAGTAAACTCGGCGATTTTCGGATCTCTGGTAGCAATATTCCGCAAACTTGTAAAATAATAGTAGAAAAGAAAATAGGGTATTTTTAACTGCTTATAACAACGTTTTCGTAAGATCTATTGTTTTTTCGAAAATTCCTGAGGGGGAGAAGGGTGAATTTTTCGATAAAATAAAATATATTGAAATAATATACGAAACACAGATAGGTTTGTTCCGTTTCTAATGCTGATTCAGAATATAATCTTGGTTTTAAATTAATCTTCTTTTTTCAAGCCAAAATACAGTAAATACTAGTAAAAATCGACCACATGATTTTGCTTGTCAAGACTCAAGCTTCAGTCAAAACACGTCCGTCCAATGAAAATAAATTCTTTTGACAGTGAGTTCCATTATCCTGGAATATTTTTAGCCCCAACCTCGATCAAAAAATATAATCCTTTAGTCCTTTATTTTCAATCATTTATCTTTATTCTTTAGTATGAAGGAAAATAAAGATAAAGAGTCACCCCTAGAGGGGAACACACTTAACTCGAGATGAACATTATTTCGACGTTTAGCGATTCGACATTCGGCGATCATTTACATATCGGGCATTTCGATCGACCGATTAGCTGTCGTTGGGATCGATTGTCCACAGGTTAGTTGAGAAGAGTCGATTGAAATCATTCAAAAGAAATCCAAGATAGAGAACTCATTAAGTGAAGCAACATTTTCCCACGTTTAGCCTTTCCTTGTTTCGTTGAATGCTCCATTATTTTCCCAACAGTAGACATGCCTCATGAAATCTGCCAGCCTCTCACTAGAGCCTAGGCCTAAGAGTTATAAATCGCATAGATAGCCTTTCTTATGATTACATTACACTTCATTTATATAAAACAATGGCTGGTTTACGTCATATCTCGTCGTCGAATTAGGAACACGTTCCTTCTCTATATTGACTGTTTCGTTTTCAGTCAGACACTTGTCGTTAGCCGTGGATGATCGATCTCATTAGAACTTTGACGCCAATGAGAAAACGAGTAAACGAAGAAGAACTGCTAAAATATCCAAGGTAGCCTCTGAGCAATCTTTTCTTGTTTAGTCGGCATGAAAAGAATGTTTGACTGAGACGAGTCATGACTTATTCACTGAATTCAATTCATTGAAAACGATCCAACTCAGCAAAATAGTTCAGGTGCTCTCGGCTACATCGCATTCGACTGACTCGAACTCGATATCTTCCACAGTTACGTTTGTGTTTTGTTTGTTAACTCGTGATTTATGAAGAGGAGACGTTTGACTGTGCTTCTCGTTTCGTCCGTCGAATGACATCGTCTTACGCGCTTCTCTCTTCCCGTGGGAAATTCTTCCCTCTAATGTTATCTGTTCGTTTCTCTGAGGTTCATCTAAACATCTGTAAGACATGAATAAACAAAATCATTCTCAACAAGCCAAACACAACCTATAACACGGAGGCGATCACTGGCCGAACAATAGATTTTCACTTTTAACTTCAGAGCGAGAGGCGTGTTTCGCTCAATGCTCGTCTCGTAAAAATGTGTCGGCCTTCGCCGTTCGTCTGTAGACTTTTCTTCGGTGCTTCAGTATTAAATTTTAAAAGTGTTGTTCTGCTGCATTTTCATTTCTGGCTAACTCATGAGAATTCGATTTGTTAAACTTCAAACATAGAAATGAAAATCGACTCGATTCAATTGGAAGAGTAGAGTTCGGCGATTGTCGTCAAATGCGCATCAAAACAAATGCAACCAAAGGCCGAATGTGTTCTAATAGCAGATGTTGCCATGTCTATGAAATTCATCGATTGGCAATTGTCGGCATAATTAAACACGCTAGGCAACACCAAGTTTCGAGTTCACACCTATTCTTCAATTAAAGTCAACATTCAGACACGCTGAGAACAATGAAGTTCGAAGACTGAAAGAAACAGAATTCTTTTGAATCCAATGACTGTTGATTTGAGATCTTTTCACATTCCTAGAGACGTGCGAAGAATTTGACGCAGGACTGTCTTCATGACAATGGCAAAGTATCGACGCGGAAAGAGTTTCGCGGCTGATCACCGGGAACGATGGTGAGAGTATCGATCGAACGACATTCACATGAAAAACAAAGTTTTCTCAACTTCGACGACTAGATAAAAACCTTGGAAATAATCTTCTTACTTGTATAGATCGGTTGGTCATTAACGTTGAGATGATCGGTCAGATAAGTTAATCCTAAGGTATAAAAAGGACTGGCACCGATCGACATGATTATCATCGACGTAACAACGATGCAATAGACAGATATCGATTGGCTCTCAATGACATCGTTCAGTTTAAAAGAATTCATCGGCTTCAATGGGAAATAATTGTCAGACGGATCCAATGACGACTCATGAAAATATTCAGGAGGACCCGTAGAATTCGTTGAGCATAAATCATCGGATGTTCGATTCGTCGAGTTGTCAGCAAACGATATATGATAGCCATTGATTAAATACGGTAAGATAAAAATAAGATTTCCGATGGAAAAAAGCAAAGCTCCTACGGCGACTATTCTCGCTCGATTATATTTCGAACCAAAATAAGATATTATTGGCACTGATAAAAGTCCAACGAAATCATAAATACTATATAAAAATCCGAAGTTCTCAGTCGAATATCCATAATAAGTTTCAATTGATGACACGATTGCACCTATATAACCAGATGTTATCATCGATTGACACAATACAATTAAACACAAAAATAATAAATACCATTTTATTGTCCATATGTCACATTTTCTAGATCTATTTTTAAAGGTTTCTTTTCTTTTTATCAGTTAAATTTTTAATTTACCTGCGATCACTTATGTTCGACAAATCACTATCGTTCTCCGACATGTTTATTTACTTATTCTCATAGACATTCGATAAATCAAAACATCTTCGATTCTCTTCAATAATTCACTAAACCATGTTAACACTATCACGAGGAGGTTAACACAAAGCTTTCTTCATTCTCACCATCCACCATCGACATATTCAACAGTGACATCTATAAAAAATGCATTTCGTCTAGCCATGAGCAGAAATCAGAACGATTGATAGTGCATTAAGACAGACAACTGGTGAACGCATCTATTTATCGGCTACGGTACGTAGTTGTTCGAATGGAGTGAGCAATCCGGACATCTTTTACTAGTAAAAACAAAGAATCCTACTCGAAGAAATTAAATATATCAATCTTAGAATTGATCGTTGAATAGAATGCCTCTGTGTTGTCGGACATTGTCATTGTGTGTCAATTAACTAGACAAATAGAGATTTGTCGGAATGGGGTATATCCACCCAGGACTATGATTTCGGCCTCCGTATCCCACAGGATAGATGTGGGAAACTCACCGAATCTCGCAGGAAAACACCGGTAATCGTTGGAACATGGAGACAATATTCAGATCGGAAACTCCAAGGATTTCTTCCGGTGGATTCCTGCCAACTTCCTGTGATTTTCAGCAGGAACCGACGGGAAATCATCGGAAAAAATTCAGAAAATTTCCTACCGGAATACTTCTTCCATGAAATCATCGAAAGATCTCTGAGCCGACCATCTCTACTGCAGAATGCTCGACCGGGTGTTGTGTCCAACAATCAATTGGTTCTAGTTCAATTGTTGACATGTGCATAGTGATGACTCGACAACTCTGTCAGTCTGACTTCTTTAAACAACGATTCTCATTGAAAAACCCGATATATTTTAACATTCATTAGCTATTTTGAGTTGAACTCCTAATGGTCAATAAAAATGATCCAAACACGCTCTCAGCAGATCATTTTATTCAGATCGATTTAACCATTCATGATTTATTGGCCATGATAATATTTCAGTTCATCTACATCTCGTACTCATTATCGGGTCGATCGGCATATATTAAATATTCTTACTGATTTATTAAAAAAGCATTATTAATTCTCAAGAGAAAAGCGTCCTGTTGCTGTTTCTAATTCAAGGTGGTGGTCACTTAACGAAAATGGATCGACAGTCTTCTAGAAATCCACATAGAATCATTGATGAACCCCGAAAATAATTCACTATTTACTGTTGCCGACGTTCATTGATAATTAAAAAATAAGTGAGGGTGTTAGTGTTTCGGCTATTTCCATTTTTTGTAACTTAGTTTATCTCGAAAAAAAAACTTCTAGTCATGCTTTGTGGACAAATCTTGATTGGTGGCCACGTCAACAATGGGAAAAGAAATGCAGTCGTTTACTTAATCAGATTTGCAATAAGTTAGACTTTCGAAATAGGTTTCGCAATGCGGTACGAATTCCAAATACTCTCCAAACGACCGCCGAGAGTCCATAGGATATCTTTTTATGAATCCCGCAGAGCTTAGTCAAATAGAATATGTTTCGATGCCATCACAAAGTCTAAATGCTTTCCGTATGCATCGTTAACACTACAAAACCGATTTGGCTTGTGTAGGATACGGCAATTTTTGCAATGTCTCAAGAATATTTGTTCTTCGAACTTTTTTATCTGACGTAGATGAATATCGAATGTCTTGTTTGATACTTGCGAAGACCTTCAACGAGAGTTAACACTCGTCGTCGGTAACTAAGTCGAATGAGATAACAAGTCAGTGACATTTAAACATGGGTAACGAATAAACGAAATAACCAAATCGAAATTCGTTGCTTTATCTTTCCATTTCAATGCAAGACAAGTAAGGTGGGGACACAAGTAGCTTGAAGATAAAGTTAAGAAAACAATGACATTAGAATTGAGAATTCAACACAAATAGATTGTGATAATACTAAGCTTCTCTCACGCAACATTATGAAAGAGAAAATCCAGATAACAGTCAGAAAATCAAAAGCCTCTGTTTGGGAAAGTGAGGTTGTTCGCTTTGATCGTTTTCTGCATCATCTGTTTTGCTCCTCTGTATAGTGGGACAAAAACAATGACTTCCCTCGAGTCATGCATTTCCGATGAATAATCGAGAGTTATTTCCATCTCCCGGCGTTTCAGTTACAATGACTGCGCTAGCAGTCAGCTGAAGTAGTCCTAATCGAGAATCTCTTAACGAATGCCCAAGGAATCTCTGCGAATACGTAAAGGAGTTCACTGGAAGTCTCTAGAGAATATCAAGGGGGTGATTGTTTTATTGACTTGTGAGCGCTTAATGCGTGGCTATCCTTTCCCTTAGTTAACAATTTCTTTGTCTCGCTGTTCGATTATTCCAGAGAAATACCTATATAATCAGAGTATTGGTAGGCGAACATTTCGCTATGTGTTAAGAGATTTTTGAAAATGTTCCTAAAAATTCGCCCTAAAATACGCTCGGCAATTTTCACAATAATACTTTTTTCAAAATAATATTCTGCCTGATCTATTGGACAGGCTTCTGCACAGTGGACGAGACCCGCCGATCGAATGTTAACTCATGTTCAAACGATGAGTTATTGGCGAGCGAGCTCGGGCAGAAGTTCCAATGATATTCATCGCTTATCAAAACTTCCTGTTAAACATAAACAATCAATTCCTTTGAATCCCGATTTTATTTTATAGCGTTACAGAGGCGAAAGAAATCGAGAACTGCATCATTGTTCTACCCTCATGTACCCTACGAAGATTTCTTTCTCTTTTTGCTCAACTCCCTAAAATTTTGGACTTCCAAGGTTTCATCAAGGGGCTCTCAAGTAGGAAAAGCGAACCATCTTTCAACAATCTAGGATGAGCTTCGCCTTTTTTCCAGTGCAACTGAACGAAATATTTTTCTTTTTGACCGACCGAGAGACGTTCACAAAAATATGAAAGGCGTCTTCCGTCCATCTTGTTGATTTCATCACATCCCCTGTAGCTGCGACATATCCTAATATGAACGATGAAAATATCTGATTGAACTCATTTTGAGTGTTCTAACTAAAACTAACTGTAACTTCCGATCGGTGGGTATAACTTCCTACTTTTGAACAAAATCCACATTGACCGTCTGCAGATGAATTGAATTGAACAGTACCGTGATGTAAAATAGTTTTCGTTGAAACAAGATTTAAATTCTCTTTCTCCTGCAATCTGTGAAAAGAAGTTTAAACTCCGGCATTAATAACAAGGGCTTCGCCATTGGCCTTGTGAGATTGAACTGCAGCACAGTTTTTCTAGCGCTGATTCGAGTCGAGAGTTAAGCTCTCGAGGGAATTTCCGAAAACGTTTAACTACGATCAGTCTCTTGTTTATAGTATCTTGCATCGTATGTTTGGTCGATGATTCTATCAGTCAAACGCAATTAATCTGTTATCCACGAGTATTTGAAGCGACACAACTTTAATTTAGAAACATAATCGAAGAATCTCATTAGTTCATTGAACTAAACGAACCTTTGTGTATAGTCTCATCGATGATTGAGGTTCGAACGTATCAAAGAATAAAACTTGGAATTTCAGAACTAATCAAGAATTTCTAAGATTGGCAGAAGAAAATTTGCATCTCATGCAAAGTTTCGCTTCTCCATCAATGACATCTGGAGAAATACGCGTTCGCTCGTCGATTTCAAGAAGTTTGAGCTTTAGTAGGACGTCACTCCCTTGATACTATACAGTAGCCGATTGAAATTAAACGCCGGATACGAGACATTTTTTATCGCTGCTCGACTACGGTACGTTTCTTTTCTCGGACTGTTTTTCATGTCAAGCAAAGTAGAAGCAGCACGTTGATAGGGAAACAATTGAATCAGCTTGACAATTTTTTCGTATTCTTTCAGATTTCCTGCTCCATACAATGATTGGCATCGTTGTTTTGTTGTTAACGTTGCAGATTTGTAAAAGTGTAAACATTCGCGAGGACATTTTCTTGTAAAACGAGTACGAAATTTGCTCAGCATTTACATTTGTTGTTTAAGGGCATCGTGATAGCACAATCGACCCAACGTAATTTTACTATATCGGGCAACGACTTTCTGAAAGACAATCAAGTTTACCAGATTATCTCAGGAAGTATGCACTATTGGCGCAGTTTGCCACAGGTAAATAGAGAAATATCGGAACATCATAATGATTAGAGTTGAACCGGAGAAGTGACATAGTTCGTTTGCAAAAGATTGAATTTCCAGGAAATCATGTTGAAATTCACATGAAGGTGATTCGATGCAATCGCTCATGATTAGTTTTATTTACTTTTAAATCCACGTGCCTCTATTTTAATGTGAGTCGCTGCCAAATTTTACTTCGAACGCAAATCGATATTCGAAAAACAAATCTCATCACATAACTTATCCCAATCAAAAACTTTCCTTCAGTCACTCCTGCAAACCTACGTTATTCGCACCTACGCATAAATCTGTCTTTGCCTATGATTTATAACGAAGCACAACTAAGGCAATATCTGTTCGAATTATAGAATGAGATTCTAGTTCAAGTTGCTTTGCCACTTACTTTCGGATTTATATCAAGCAACTGAATTCTCATTTGACTTCGAACTCGCACTAGATAGGTCATGGTTGGCACAAGTGGCTAACGATTCATTCTGAAAAGTTGGAACGGTTTTTAATTTGCAGAGACCGGACAAAAGGCCACGTTTCTATCCGAATAGATGCTCGACAGGAATCCTACGCGTCTCAATAAACCTCTATTTTCCGTGTCGAATAACTTACTTTTCAAATTCTGGCCGTGCAATTGGAAGAAGCTAGCTGACATACAAAATCTTGTTCATTACTCATTATTTCCATGTCAATCTAAAACCGATGTTTTCAACCCTAATCTACTAGTTTACGAATTGTCGATTCACTCCTTACGCACTCAAATACCTTTGCAAGTATTGTGATCTCGGATAAAGAAAAACGAATGATATTTCATTTCAAAATGTTTCTGTGTGAGAAACTGCTGAGCAATACGGAAGGAAGGAAGGAAGAAAGGAGAATTCGATACGACGTAAGATAGTTAATCTTGATAACGGGAAGTTACTCTACCAATTGAAATGTGCCCATACGTATCACAGTAATACTTTCTTGCGCCATCGATTGAAAGTCGATGTTGATTGCTTCATTTTTTGCTTCAACGTGGAAATCCCCGTATGCTCTTAGATCATTGAGTCGTTTCTATTCCAAAAGTATTCTTATGTTAACTTGTTCGCACCCCGTCCTGTTGACAGAAAAATCATTTGGTAAAAAGCAGCCTGCTCTGTCCAGTGTCCCGTGGACACGTCTGGTTTGCGCATTGCGAAAGAAATAGTGACTATACTTCACCATTTATTGAAGTTTCGTGGTATTTGTTCAGGATTGGAAAGATCGTCTTGTATCAATAAAACAACTTGGATGTAATACGGTAACCACGTATATTTGGTGGGCATTGCATGAACCAGAAGATGGAGTGTTCGTATTTGATAAAGCTGAACATGATTTTCTATCGTTTATTAAATTGGCAGCCTGTCTCGATTTATTAATGATCATTCGTGTTGGACCTTACATCACGGCTGAAGTTGATTTCGGTGGATTTCCATACTGGATTATGAAACATCAGAACATAGCTCTACGACGTCCAAATGAAGTCTATTACAAACTTATTGACCGTTATTTCGACAAATTAATTCCTCGTCTGGCCCCTTTGCAATACCATTTAGGTGGTAATATAATTAATTTTCAAATAGAAGACGATACTGATGTGCCGCTCATTCCGTTTGAAGATACGCATGCCTATTACGAGTATTTGCGTGATGGACTCATTAAACGAGGAATTCGCAGCTTGATCAATACTCTTGCCTGGCCTTACGGTCTATCATTAGACAAAGCTATTATACCAAATACGTGGACAGCCTTGGATTACACAGTTCAACATTCGACACCAGACGCCTTGGCATTACTGCGGAAACATGCATCAACTGACAATCCATTTATGGTTATGGAGTATTATCCCGGGTGGATGGACTATGAGGGAGATCGTCATCACACAATGGAAGGTGAAACGTTTGCCCAAGGTGTTGACACTATTTTAGCTCACAATGGTTCGATTAATTTTTACGTTGTGTTCGGCGGAACGAATTTTCAATTTACAAACGGTGGCGATTGGTCATTGAAATATCATTCCGTAACAACGTCATATGATTATGATGCGATGATAACAGAGTGTGGGGATGCACATCCTACAAAATATAAAGCCGTACGCGATGTTATTGCCAAATATATTCCTTTACCACCAATGCCAACACCAGCACCATCGCCGAAAGGCTTGTATGGCACAATAGAGTTTAATTTGCGTGCTGAACTAATTAAGAATCTTCATCCATTTTCTACGCTCAACAATATCGATACGCCGATTCAATTCGAATATCTTAATCAAAGTTACGGTTATGTTCTCTATTCAACTCAATTGAAAAATTTCACAAATAAAATCGAACCATTGCTACTACCGTGGATGGAGGATCGGGCAGTCATTTTATTAGATGGTATTATGCAAGGTGTTGTCGGGTGGACTGAGAAAGATCCAATTACAATAGTTTACCTACAACGTCTAGAATCGAATCCCAACCCACGATTGGATATTTTAGTTGAGAACAAGGGTCGCTGTTGCGGTGATCTGCCCACTCTTGGGTGAAACTTCAAGGGCATGAAAGACAAACCTCTGCTCGGCATACGACAATTGACCAATTGGACTATAACGAAATTGCCAATGGACTATAAATTGAGTAACCAATCGAGTACATTTGATTGGCAACCAATGACATCGGGTGGCTTGACTGTGTCACCTTCATTCTACCGAAATACATTCAATATCGATGCGACACAATTGTTTCATTCTTTCCTTTGTACAGATGGTTGGGGATTTGGCTTTATCGTCATGAATGGGTTTAATCTTGGCCGGTACAGTGAAAGAGGACCGCAACGTACAATCTATGTGCCGGTTCATATTTTGAAGCCAGGTAGAAACGAAATTTTAGTGTTCGAGAGTGATCGGCAGCAAATGTCATTCGATGCGAACGAAAGAAATATGTCATTTGTGAGCCGTCCTCTTTGGACGAACTGAATAAAGGACGTAGGAGATCGCGACGTTTACTTCATTATCTTTTCATTGATTGGTGTAAATATTCGTTGATAGGTGAAATATATAAGTGTTCAACTGAGTCAAACATGTCCTGCTCTCAGATATGCTATCCGGGCTATATCACCGGGGTGATAAGTGGCCTTTATGCCCAAATCGCTTTCACTATTCAGTATCAAACTATGTTTGTTAAACGACAACGAACAATAATAACAATATGATGCAAGATCTAAAAGGTAACACTGTACTGATTTTGCGTTTCATGTAATTATCGACAACAACAGCAGACAATAATCAGAAGCATCGGCGTGTGTGAGTCCGCTGAAAGTGTATACAGTAATAATATTATTATATTATCTACCTTAACGGAGTAAAGGGAGAGGAGAAGCTAATGCATGACTTGGTACAAAGAATTGCCATGTGATCAGCAAATACCGCATGATTTAACATAAACGACAGATTTTATTCTGCGAAGGATTTGACATTTATATTCGTTGGCATAAAGATCGTGCTCAGAGATCACTCAGATAGTTGCCAACATAGCCACTAGAAGATTTGTCTAACATAGAGAGAATTGTTGACGATTCACAAGAATCATGTTATCGTTGATCATGTGCATAAGATCAAGTTCAACCAATTGTTGCTCGAAACAAGGGTTCAAATGATCTTTCTGGTGGCTTAATCAATGTTTCTCGAATAGGGAGATAGACTATGTCCGATCGAAAATCGCGATATCAAATGCTCATTGGCGAGAAGAAAGTCATAGATTAATCGATAGAATGGTATGAATGAATAGAGTGCAGCTGCACAATAAATACCGTCGTCGATTCTTCACGGCAATGTGCATTAATGAAACGATTGAGAATGAGAACACTTGACTACGAACACAAGAGACTTATACGATAGGACAGAGAGGATCAATGACGGTATAGAAATATGAGCGATGGCCTTCTTTTCTGCATTGTTCAAATGTTTATCGTTCATTGCAAAACTGCATCGTTTCTCTTATTGAACTAAAAGCAAGATAAGATCAATATTTTTGAACGATGGGGAAACAAGTGAAAGGATTTTCTCTCTCGACGGGGGCTGGTTGAGTGTTTGGGAGGAGAGAGTTTTCTGTCATCACTAAAGTCTCTTGAGATTTAAGTTTTCCAAGAAAAGAAAATAACTGAACATTGTGAAAAAAAAGAATGTCGTTCGCCTTGGTTTTCTACTCGCCCTTTTGACAAGGCGATTGTCGAATGAACGAATCAGATAATCTGTAAACTAAACTTCAATCAACGGAGGAAAACTCGTCGCATCAACTTGAGTTGACATCAAACTGACGAGAAGCAGCAAACGCAAGTTTCTTTCACATTTAACAAAACTGAAACTTGTCTCAAACAGTCATGAGAACTTGCAGAGGTCGTCCTTTGACTTCGTTGCGTCGACATGGATCGTTTCGATGAGCAACTTTCCATTTGTTCGACAGTTTAAAAGTCAAGGATACCGACGAGAGCTAAGAAGAGATATTTCTTATATTGAATGTAACGGATTAGAATCCATTCAAGTTAGTTTCAACTGTCTATTGAATGTAAGAGTGCTCTCATCGAGCCCTTGCTGTTCCTCGAATTGTCAGAGAGAGGAAAACCTCTTGAACAACTTGCAATGACTAGAGTAACCTGCATTGTTTCACAGTTGCTCTTCATTTGGAAAACATCGTTAGAAAAGCGTGAGTTTTATTGTTCTAATGTCTTCGAAAACATTGGCAAAACTGTTCATTCTTTCTTTTAATGGTAAAATTAACGTTGGAAGTTTCGAACGCCACTGAAACTTATCCACGATTTTAGAACTCGTTACAATAAACAATAAATCAGTTGATATTCCAACCTCAAATTATTGTTTATTCGGCTGATCAAAGATCTTCTTGATCGACCTATGTATGCACTGCAGTCTAGGAAAACAAAAACACACTTTTTAACTTTCCACGTACTCTCGTTCCCTGACAAATCGAGTCAACGTCTTCAGGGAACTCAGCCTTTCTACAGTGAGAACATTCAATAGTTTGTATGCTAGAGTCGAGCAAATGCTAGATGAAACATAACAGAACTAAATGCCCTAAGATGGCCTGATGACGATCTTCTTGTAAAAATATGCTGAATTTTCAGATGGTTTTAGTGATTGTTGAAGAGTTGCCCTCATAATCTTATGAGCATCGTTTGTCTCCTGCCGGTTTGTGTGTTATTGAATATTTCTGTGAACGACGCACGTGTACACGTATATTTGAACTAGATCAAGATCTTTACCTAGAGCCGGCCTATGGTGGCTCCACTCTGCGGTGTTTGATTGGAGCGATCTCAAATCGGATTAATGGTTGCTCCAACTTACTTTGTGTCCCTTTACGATTCTCACCAGTTGACATACTTGAACTCAAATATATTTGATAACTGAACTGTTGTATTTGAATAGAAAACGCTTCGTGTAACTTTTTACGGCCGGGAAAACCTGCAAAAGAAGAAACAACACGGAATTCAGTATGAATCTACGCACGATTGAACATGGAAACGACGAACGGAAATTAATTACATAAAGACGATTCGCTATTTTTTCAGAGACATCGTTTCAACAAATGAGATTCGATTCGATTTGAAAACCTAAAATCTCAATATTAACAATCTTCAAAACACGTTCGACGGCTGGTTTCTATGCAGACAGCTAATTTTCTTTCCTTTCTTATCGTGCCATTAGTTTGAAAAACGTTTTTCAATATGACATCAATGATATTTCAATCGAAGGCAAAATGAAAATCTGACAACTTCAAGTTCAGAGCAGGTAGACAGTGGTATTCGGTTGAACCATTCGACGGGATCGCTTCTGGATCGATGTACGTGTAAGTTCAGTTATTGGCTCAAATTCGTGTTTGTTTTGATAATTCGAACGAAATATCTCCGTCAATCGGTACTTATTTATACGAATTGAAGCATAGGAGAAACTAATCTTGGCTGCGTTGAAGATCAACGATAATGAGTGTTCCTTCCATTGTACCTGGTTTATCCATCAGAGATAAACTTGGTTCTTTCGGCAAGTTGACTTTGAGACGAACCGCTCGTGTTACTCATTGCTCATCTTAAATTCTTAAAAGGGCACAGCCTTAGTTAACTTGTGGCGGTAGACAACCGTCAGTATTTGTTGTGTTCTTGCATGTGGTTCTTGTTTTTTTCATCTGATTTTGTTGAGTTGTTTCTCGAGAAGCGGAAGATCAAATAAATTGCAGAAGACGAGAAGTTCCGTTGGATCGTATTCAATGCTGATGGTGGACATCAGGTGATCATAGTCATTTGTTTTATCGTCTGCATCGTCAACATAGAGGGGATGATACATGGATGTCGGCGAACAAGATGGGCTCTAAGCGAGGCACAATATCGTTTAAACTGAGGCTCTCCTTCATTATGGAATTGCCACTTGTCAAACTCGAAATAAAAAGCAACAATCGTGCCGGTATCGTTTTCATCCTCTGTTATCATCAATTCTCCTGATTTATCGAACGAATCAATTGTCGACAAATCCAACAAGCATAGTACAAACCTTTCACATAGAAACATCACCAGTGGCAGAATTCATTACAAGCAGAATTCAAGAATCCTGCACGTTCTTTAAATCAGCATAGTGCACTTACATATATATATATATAACGTATACATGTATCTGTATATACTCGTATGTCATTTTCAGAATTTTGTTCGTTCTGTAAATAAGCCTTATATGCTTCTATATGTATGTATCACTACCAGAATTCTTATCTCCCAGCAGAATTCTGTTTTCTATTATCTTTATTCACGTTCACTGCCTATAAATCTTCCTCACTGATCCGACGATGCTCTTAAAATCTGACGTAGTCATCACAAGAGCTCGAGATCATCTTTACAAAATGCTCCTGTATGAGGATCCAAAAGTCACACAAATCAGTGGTTAACGAACAGAATTCTGACAAAATTCTGCTGCACAAACAAAACTCTAAGCAGAATTCTGCTTTACTCTTAAGGGTTTTTGTGGATGAAGAGACGTAATAGGATACAAAATTTTGCTTAGGGAACAGATGTAGCTTTAGATAATATTGTATGATACAGAATTCTTGAATTCTGTTTGTGAGAATTCTGCCGCCCCTCATAATAGCGGCATCCACGTTCGCCGCTTGTACGTGTGACATGTTACGAACAATAGCGATGCACGTTCAAAACTTCTGCCCAGTTCGACTTCGTTCGTCGGAAGATTCGCACGAAGGGTTGCTGTGATGTGGTGAATCGAGTTATTAGATGTTTTATTCACACTCACTGAGTCGAGATTTAGACTTACCCTCAGTGCCCATGACCGAAATTCGACACGTCGTCGCGCCTCAGCTAACTACGTGGCAAAACTTGGACAAATGCGTGCTCACATCTGCTAATATGTGGCTTGGACCAGTGGGCAGGTTCTTTGAGTCATCAGGTGCCGATATTTAAAGAGAAAAGTTTTTAAAATCTACAATCCGAAATCGATGCTTCATATGAATATTGGTGTGTTGATAAGTGCAGTGAGAATTCCAAAAGATATCGAAAAGCTATCGTCGGTAACTGTTATTCCTGTTCAATGTTGGAGAATAGTAGAACTCTTCATGGAATACTGCTATAAGCCTATTAGTATTATAGGTTGTAAGTTCCATGTCCTTGATCACAGCTGAGTCTAAAACGAGCCTTTTCTTAAATAATTGCGTGCTATAGGTCTGACTTCTATTCAGGTGTGATGTTAGATTCTGACAATTATCCCAATAGACACTTCCGTTTCTTTCCATACGTACTCTCTCTTACATTTCAATGAGACTTACGAATGAAAGATTTCCACCGTCGAAAAACATGACTTTTCTCAATTTTTCACCGCCTCTGAGATTTAGTCTATTCGGCCCATAAAAGATATGTTCTATTTCGAATCCAAGTGTACGGTACACGAACATGTTTTCTAAATCAGCGACATTCATCAAATCTTGAGCAACAATATGAATTAAACGCTTCGCTTTTCTACCGGACTTGTGCGAGAGGCAATTTGTAACTCAGCAATTTGAATTCGAATGAAATTGAAAATTTCCGCTATGCTAACCGGAGACATGAATCGATCGTAAAAGATTTATTTATATTTGAATTCGAATGAGGCAACGATTCAGTATATCTGAATGAGACTGCACATCTAACGCGTTTTCATCGGCACGCGTGTAGAGATACTCGACAAAGGCTCAATCTATAGAAAATGCTTTATCATAGCTTTGCAGAGAAATTCTGCGGTCGATTGATATTGGATGTAAAAACGTTTGAAATAGTCGAATACGATAGATAACACTTTTATCTATCGATCAGTGAAAACGATTGTCTCGGACAAAAGAAAACATTGCTTATAAATGTTGTTTAACTCGAGCTGGACTAGATCTAGTATCGTGATTGGACTGCCAGAAAGTTCATCACGTCTACGTTAGACTACCAGATATGTTTTACAACGAACTTCACAGATCGATAGGGAAGAATTTTCTCTACGTAGTTTGTGAAGAAAGTTCTTTAAAAATATGAAAAAATAGAAAAGATATTTATGTCACGAGACACGCGTTCTATTTTAATTGTGCATTTAACTGACGTCACTCGAATGTTGAATTGATTCTCCTGACAAAAATGTCTAAAACTAGTACGACAACAGTGTATTCTAGTCTAGACATGGTTGATTTTGTCAGTGAACTGCTTTGAGTGAACTCGTCTGGGTCGAACACGGACACGTCTTACTGATACGAGTCAGATTCAAATAAATCGAATTTTCAGCGAAGATATTTTCCAGCTCATTCGCACAAAATCAAGATGAGTACTCGAACATTTCGTTTTCGATTCATTTCATAGTAAGTTCTCAAGGGACAAAATGGAGATTTGGAACAGTGTGCAACTCATCAGGTGCATCATTTGTGAATTGAAGTTGATGCTTGAGTCCAGCATTCATCTGGCCCGTTGCCGGTCTGTCCGGTAAAGTACTCAATTGAGTTCATCCGACTTGTCCCATAATCAAATGATGAACTAGAATACGAAATGAAACGAATCGATCGACTGGTAATAGAGCTTCATGGCGGCGTTTGTCTCGGCGGAAGAAAAACAAGCATGCAAATGCTCGCCACAGTGCTGTTCAATTGATGATTTCGATCGGCGATCCTCGATTAACTTTCCCTGCTCTCAAAGAGGATTGTCGACATGCTAAACCCATGGACTCCATAAATCAATAGGATATTTGATTTATTTGATTTGTTTTCCTTTTCACTTGGCAAGATTTTTCTTCGAAATCAAAAGCGTTGCTAATCATTTCTCGTACTCACCATTGTGACAACGATGTGTTCGAACTGGTGCAAATATCATTGACGTTCTATGACAAATTAATGCAACACAAACATGGCGTTGTTCAGATATGAATAGGGATGCACCGATTCCAAGTCTAACCAATTCTAATTCCAATTCTAGACTTGGAATTGGCTTGAAGTCGAAAAAGTAATTCACTTGAATTTGCTAGAAAGTCAAATCCTGCTCCATTCAAACCCAGTTCTTCGATGCCACTGACTTCATCTGTAGTTAGAATCAGAAGTCGGAAGGTACCGTTCCCTTAGCAAGTAGCTAGTAACAAGGATATCCTGAGCCGACAAACACGGGGGGAGAGCACGTAGTGAATCTTTTTGAAAAAGAAGACTAAATATTGTAAACTTTTCGGGATCTAAAGCGTACTCGCTCACACAATACAAGAGAATTTACGATTTCACACTAAAAACTGATCCTTTTTGATGATTAGAGGGGAAGGGGTGATGGTCTCAATCCCGCCAATCTCGTCCGTGGCTGGGACACCACTGACGCGAAACAGTAGCAGACTGTTACCGGTTAATGGATAACGAAGTAACTGGAAAAATGATTCTTTCACTTATCAGGAAAATAGTTCTTCAGGGAATATGACTAAACTCTGTAAAGTTGCGCTGAACAGAATCAGGTAGTTTGAATTAAAGCTTCGTCTTTCTCAAAATCTGCCCGGTGAACCACTAAGCAATAGAAATTGTGTTTTCAAAAAAATGGTTCTCTAGGGACAATTCAATGTCTAACGTTTGAGTATGAGCTCCGATTTTTCTAAATTCAGTTTTCTATCATCTCCTGGCTAACAGCCGGATTTTCAGAAAAGTAGCACAGAGTTGAATTCCACCGATTTACGTGAGTCCACCTTGACAGGGTTCAGCAGAGATACACAAATTCCTATTTGTTGACACTAAAGATCGATCACTTCCGGTATTTAGAACCGTCGATTCCGACTGATTCTCCGAGTCAAAGCGATTCAATTGTGATCGCTCTTTTTTTTTATGCTATTGCCATCGTTGGCGAAGAACGAATAAAATATGCAAGAATCGACTGGCGTTGACCAAAAATGCATGATTTACAGTCGATTCCGACCAATTCTCGAATCATTCAGTCGTTTTTCGTCAAAATTGACAGCAGCATAAAAAAGAGCAATCAAAATTGAATCGGTTTGACTCGGAGAATAGGTTGGCATTGACGGTTCTAAATAACGTAAATGATCGATCTTTAATGTCGAAAAATAGGAATTGGTGTATCTCTAGAATTCAGTTATTTTCCATAGAAACATCTTGTGCTGATAGTAATTGGAAGACTCGTTTTTCCCGCTACTCCGTTTCAGTTGCCAGCTACTTGGTGATGTAACGGTACTTTCCAACTTCTGATTCTAACTACAGATGAAGTCAGTGACATCGAAGAACTGGGTTTGAGTGGAGTAGGATTTGACTTTCTAGCAATTTCGAGTGAATTGCTTCTTCGACTCCATCGCAGTTCCAATTCCAATCGAGACCAGTCAATTCCAACAGTTGGAATTGACCAGCATTGGAATTGCGCATCCCTAGATGTGAACGCAGTATACAATTAAAAAGAGAAGAGAGAAATATTTGTTATCGTAAGAATAGACTGTAGATTGTTTGAATAGAAGCGCATGTTCTAATGCTCCGTTAGTGATAGGCACAAAATCCTATTGAATAGATTTGTGGACAGGAGAGAACAAATGTATCGTCATCAACGCCTATTTAATGCTTACAGGGTTAGATGAATTCCGGCCCAAGGAATTTCCGGGCCGGACTTTCGGCCTCAAAAAAAAACATTTCATCATATAATTGAGTCATGCTCATCCTCATCTTCATTTTATATTGGTCCTGAAGTCCCGGCCGAAACTCCGGGCTCCGAATTAATTAGAAAGCGAGAAAGATTTTAAAGAAAATTTATTCAAAAAGTTGGCATTTAAAACAACCAATCGATCGTTCAATAGGATGAAACGAACATATGCAAAGAGGATTTTTTTCTCATTTTCTGAGAGCAAACAGAATAGCGGCGATGATAAAAAAGCCCAAACTCCAAGCAGTAGAATTGACGAAACCAAACCATACTTTGAAATAGCCGAAAGACCAACCTAAGTAGAATTCAGAATAAGTAAATAGACCTGTTTAAATAGAAAGTAAATGAAATGTCCTACCTCTCGCCGCGATGCATCGCATGGCCTCGACTGGATGTGTTAATGGAGTAAAATTACTTATGAAACGCATGGCTGTTGGCATCCCTTCGAGTGGCCAAATGACACCTGTGCTTTTTCAAATCATTTATCAGATGAGAATGAAAACGATTTGTCGAAATCGAAACGAACCCGAGCTTAGCAATATGGGAAAGACACTTCCGAGTGCAACTTCCATAACTTCGATTTCTTGTTCGCAGACTGACGATATTAAGAGACCTTGTAAGAAACGAAGATAATCCGGTGTTTCCTTTTGAACATCTTCATCTTACCGTAGCTCATGCCGCAGATCCCTTGGATAAAGATCAATATCACGGCGAGGAACAGCGAACCTTTTATTTCGACCTTAACAAAACGAAATCATATTCGATCGATTAAGGTCAAATTGTGACGAACTTTGAAAATAAAATCCGCAAAAACAATTAAAAGTACAATCTGAATGAATTGGATGAAAAACTTGACAATAATGTGGGCGAGCATAACTTCGATCGTTGTAACACCTGCAATCGAACTTCGTTCTAAAAGGCCTTCTTTCTTCTCCACAACAAACATCAATGCCGTTAGGCCGATAGCCAAGAAAAATATAATTGATATCATCATCCCTGGTGCGGCAAAGTTTAAAAACTTCGGCATAAGACTTCCATACAACGGATTTTCAATTATAACGGGAGGATCGGCTATCGACGGATCAATTTTGTAACTTGCTAGAACTTCTTTCAGGAAGACTTCCGTACTGTTCAATATAACACTTTGCATTGTTAAAGACACTTGCTGGTCTTCAAATGAAAAGCCAAGTCTATTTAGTGACACTCGAAAAGATTTGAACAGAATTTGGCGGAGAAAGAGGGTCGCTTTTACTCTTGAATCGCCCGTGACCCATCGCAAGAGTTGACTGACGAAAACGTCGATGGCGGTTATTTTCAATAATCGCGGGTTTACCGCTTATCTCTTCGCTTTTCGAGATTGTGTAAATAGGGCATGTTTATAATCGATATACGTAGAAGTCAGACATCTTTCACGAGAGACCAATCAGAGTCAATCGAACCCGATGTGGAGTTGGACATGATTCATAGATGATTGTCAACTTGAAGTGATTCTATTCGGATAGTTCTAATCGAGAAGAGTTAAACTTTAGATATCTTGTCTACGATTGAGACCATGATCTTGCTGGTTTTATGCTCGTTTCGACTGTTACAGAAGAATAGCGATTCGTCTTCGTCTCTATATGGTGTCAGGCGAAAAAATATAGACGTGCGCAAGTCGATATAGGTGAATTGTCAACAAAAGAAATGATAATTTACAGACGATGCTTCAATAGGCGTGTCCTTCAACGTCCGAGTTAAGAATATGCTGACTGTGAAACAGTTCATCTGTTTAGTTCGTTCTCAACGTTCAACTAAGAAACGATGAAGCGATTAAAATCATAATCAGCTGAAGATTTCTGTTGAAGAAATGTTCGATCTACCGTTTCCTAATGTTGTTTTCAGCTAGAGAACGGCTCGTCCAAGTTTCGGTGAATAAATCAAATCGATCTTCATCCACTGTTACTCGACTGAAAACAACAGCTTCTGTCTCAGTGATTTGGAAGGGAAGTTTCGATATTCAATGAATTCGTTCTCTCAAGGCGCGCTCGGCGTCTAAAAGATCTTCAAATCATTAACTTAGCTAAGGAAATTCTGCCCGAGTCCAAAGTCGATGGTGTAAGAAGTCGACTTTCATCGAGAATAATTGAATGGGGAGAGAATGATGATTTCGAGTATCGACACGACATGTCGATGGCGTCCTAATCACATGCAGCATGAAGAAAACAAGTGCACTCTTAAAAGAGTTTCGTTCTTCTCTACAATAACCAGTCCTCGTCGAGTAAATTCTTTTATTATAGCCTAAGAATATCACATCGAACTTAGTGATCCGATGTGAAATGGCTCGTTGGACTGATAAAGAGGCAAGTTCTGATTCGACTTTGCATGTGTGATCTGAGATATCAACGACTCGATTGTCGGTTGTCTCTTTGTTCTGTCTCAAGCAATATTCGAGTGACCTCTGCTTTTCATTTGACTCGTCAACATAAAATGACAGTTTGTTTGCTCATCTCGTCTTTAACTCATCTTGATTTATTCTTCGAATTCGATCTTCCATGTAGTCACAAGTCACTCGATATCTAAACAGATAGGTTGACGATCGAAACAATTAATGCTGCTTTAACCGATAGGACAGAATAGGAAAACTTGTTCAAAACAAAACGAGCTTTTGCTTCTCGTTCAATTCATCGATTTTACTCGCTCGACGAGTTCGCCGGATGGAAATTCGAGAGCGTCGAACAGACGATCGGTTTTTTCGAAGGATATTTCGTTGAACTTGATTTCAGTTCCCGTCTCGACTAACTTTTATCGGATGAGGTTCAACTTGAGAAATGATGAACTGAGAAGCGTTGTGAAAGTTCGACTTACTCGTCATGTCAAGATGGAGATGAAGCGATGATGCATTTAAAGTAGCCGGGTCGGTTTGAAACCCAATTAATCTTGGCAACAGAATAAACAAATCAAACAGTCGAGAAGAATTCGAATTAAAACACTTCAATCGAACTTATTTTTAATTGCTTGTGTAAAATTGTATTCAATGGCAGCAACGCCCCAATAATGTCCTTGTTTAACCGAGTCGACTGCTTTATTAAAATCATCGAATCGTGTCTAAAGACAAGTTCCCAACAATAGTTAAGACAATAAGATAAAACGAGACGACTTCGTTCGCGTACAAATTGAATTTTTTCCACATCGATTTTATTCAGAAGTTGCAAACTTAAATTTCCGGTTGGAAATCCGTTCAACGCTTCGCCGTTATAAAGAGCCATTGGGATGTGTTGAGCATCGCCTAGTTTCAATTGAAAGAGATATTTGTTTGAATAGAAACAGACTCGAAAGTCAATAACGTACGGCCGATGCAAAGACAAAAAAGTGACACTTGAATAACAGGAATCAAAAATTGAAATAAAAGAAAACTAAAGAGATTCAACAGCGAATTCGATCGTGAATAGGTAAAGATAGAAAGTTTGATTTACCCAATACTTCCCTTGATAACAGTTAAATCTTTTAATATTAAAGCATAGATTTTATGCCAATGAGGAAAAACGAAATAATCTGTAACAACTCGCTTGGCGTAAACCAACGCTTAAAAGGAACAAGAGGCTATTCAATCTAGATGGAAGATTGTTTTACGATGAAAACATACCACTTTTTTCGACTGGTCTGTTTCGGTGATGGGTTGGAAGGATGGTTTTATTTATTGGCGTCGGACTTCTATTCGTCGATAGTTGATTCAACTGACTTTCATCGACTGGCATATCGTTGGCGTCGGGAAAAACGATATCGGTGGGCACATCGTTAACAATGGGCACATCAATATCGTTGAGCAACTCTCTACTCATATCCGAATCTCGATTGGTTGTTAAAACTTGTTGCTGAATTCGGTTTTGATCCTGACAACACAGGCGAAGGAAAACATTTTCCAAACTCTAAATAAATGAACATTTCGAAAATGACTCATCGTTTTCTTCAATGAAACTCAATATCGAACAGTTTCATTGTATTTGCTCAAAAGAAGACTCGGCTCGTCCTCAGCCAACATTCGTCCACTGCGCATAAGTCCAACCTGAAACATTGACTTCGATCGTTTTTCTTGTTCTTCGTTGAAAATGAAACGAAAGAGGTTTACCCGATCAGCTTTGCGCGCTTCTTCAATGTAATGAGTTGTTATTACGATGGTTGTTTTACTTGTCTTCGATATGTTTATCAGATGAGTCCAAATCCTTAAAAGACAAGAAAGCCGACGACAAATCAATGAGAGTAACTGAAAACAGACGGGACTCGAAACTTTTCTCTGAGTAGGGGATCAACTCCAACAGTCGGCTCGTCAAGAATCAATAGTTGAGGTTGCTGAAGAAGCGCACAGGCTAATGATAGACGACGTTGTTGACCTCCGCTTTGAACGAGAATAACAAAGAATAAATGAGCATCCTATGAGAAATTGGATCTCCAAGCAGAGAATGAAAAAGCACCTTAGTTGTGAAACTTTTCTCGACGTTGAAGGCAAATCAAGAAACGAAACGAGAAATTCCTTTCGAGAGATTATATCACTTCGATTCATGTTGTGAAGACGACCAAAATGATGAAGCATTTCGGATATCGAGAAATCTTTATAGAGTGCAGTTTCTTGGGGCATGTAACCGACAGATCGACCGGGAACTTCATGCCGACGACTGCCCGGTCGTTTCCCAAGGACAATGACTTCACCTCGATTCAATTCTAGTCGACCAACAATACAACGCAGAAGCGTCGTTTTACCACAGCCAGATGGACCCAGTAAACCGTATCTACAATTCAATTCGATTCAATTCAATTCGATTTGATTCGATTTAGATTACATACATTACTCCTGTTGGTACGCGAAGATTAATGCCATGTAGAACAGTTATGGAGTGACACCAATGACCATAGTTTTTCCACGCATTTTTAACACAAACAGCCAAATCTTGGCATTCACTCTTGCGATCACAATTAAATAGAAACAAACAAAGCAAAATGAATCAATCGAAATCCAGTAGAATAGATTCGAAAACATGGAAAATACTCATTCGATTTTCATTTAGCTCGTTGCTCAATTAGCAATTCAAATTTATCCTCAAGCGAAATCATGAAAAACGCTTCTTCTTTTCAGTAAATATTGTCTTTATCTGTGTAAAATTGTCTTACCATTATCAGACGTTCTTGTTTATCAACTAGAGATCTGTTCATAAATCATCGAGATAATTAACGGGTGAAACGTATCTTGTCCTGTGTCAATAAGCCGTCTCCTTCTCCGTCCCGGTCGAGAGGTTCAGCAGACTCAGTTCGATTCAGAGAAGACCAGCAGAAGATTTCTATTCTTCATGAAACCATAGGTTTAAAATATTCAACGTACAGATTTGCCTTTGGCTCAAGATTCTCTATGTAAGGTTTCACTCTTCCTGTGACTGGCGTCTCTCTTTAAACGAAACCCACAACAACCTTTTATCATCGACTGAAATCAACGGCAAACGTTGAAGCTAGTTGAGATTTTGTTAAGTAGTTCGGGATAGAACTAGTCTCTGCATAAGATTCTATCGCTCAAGTTGAATGTTGAACGATAAATAAGTGTGCTTTCTGTGTTTCGTTGTCGAGGCAAAGGCTCGAACGTTACTTGACGGGGAAAATTCGTCGTCATGAATTAAAGCCGATTCCTCGTTGAAGCATGGCAAAGGCGATTCGTCGATCGAATATAAATAAACATGCGCGATAGGATTGAAGTGCTTTGCTCAATCGTTGATCGTCAGTATCCCTTGAAGATTGAGTGATATTATTCAGAGAAAACCGAGTCGAGTCGTCGATCTTCATCAATCTCAGCTTGTTTTTATTATTTGTCGAAGGAGGAAAAACAACTTCTTCGACTTAATTCATTTGTTGTTTCTATGCGATTTGAAACAAATGAATAACGATCGAGTGTGCTAATAAAGTCCTTAAATAGGATCAGCAATCGATAGATCATAAAAGGAATTGAGTCGCTCATATTTGTCTGAGTAAACAATCTACATGAGGCAAATGCATAAGATGATTTCTCGTGTTTTTATCGATATCGCTTGATCGACTATTGAGTTGACTGACATCTCTGTCTGACACGAGAGTCGATGCTTACTCGTTCACAAGCATTGAGTGCTCATCGAACTAATTTATATGAAGACGCCTGGTTTGCACCACTTCGACAGATCGATGATTCGAACGGCAACGTTTTAATTCAAGGTCGATGAAATTCGAAGACGAATAGTTTAATGTTAGCGGTCGAGTATTCGAATTTTGTCATTCGATTTCGTTTGAAGGACAAGCGTCTGTCCGAGGGAATGTTCTTTCTAATATTTGTAAACGTTCAAACTGTAAATCGTTATGAGTAGGCTTACAACTGAAATGACCACCGATAGTATGAAATTCAGTGGAATATTTATATGACTTGATTGTCTAATATTTGAACATTGACGTGTTTCGAGTGAGAGTGTTGAAAAAGTCTTCACTTCTTGTGATAAGGATTTTATTTAGAGCACAAGTCTTGAAAACTATCTACTCTACGGTCCGACACTCGATTCGTTCTATCGACAGAACACTTTCGTTCTTCTTTCCTTTTCTCTTTGCTTGATTTTTGCAAAATTCAACTAAAACAATAAATTACACGACTAATTTCCTCGCCGATCTTTCGAATGTCTCCATTGGCTTCATTGGGTGTCCAATTAAATTGCCTCACAAGTCATTTAGGTCGGTGACACAGATTGAATCCATTGTGCAATATCTGCAAGGAGGAAACGTGATACTTCATACCTTACGTACTTTAAGATACTTCATCATACTTTGACATACTTTACCGTACTTCAATATACTTTAAGGTACTTTACCGTACCTTACTGTACTTTAAAGTACAAAAATATCATGTTTCCCCCTTGAATATCTGTCGCGTTCAGCTCGTGCCTAGGCACCTGAGTAAAGACCGCCGTCACATTAGCAATGCCACAATCGAAAGCCTTTCATCGATCTTCGTTTGTGTTTCACCCGCAAATTCGATCTTCATCGATTCTCTTGTTCAAAGCTTGGAAAATTGTTGTCGACTCTCTTTTCAAGTATAACTTGAGTTGCTTCTACTAAGCAAACAGTTTCGATTTTATTACGATAAAAATGCTTTAACTGAAAGAGAGCTACATTATCTACGAAGTTAAACGCCCAGTTTCAATTAGAGCAACTGTAGGAAAATAAAGTTGTTTTACATAGTTCTTTCGAATTCGTGTTTACTACACGTTGATATAAAAGCACATTTCATGTCAACGAAAGAACAATTCAGTTTGAAAACTTAAAAAAAAATAGAATCTCACCAGTGATCGACTTCTCATTGAGTAGATGGAAAATGAATTGAATATTTGACGATGGTTGCTCGTGCTGCTCACTGAGTCCCATTTGAATGCACCTGTTCTCAGTCAGCGATCGACTGAAGAGAAATAAGAACCTTGTTAATCTTTATCGAAGGCAGCAGCCGATAGAAAAGAGTTATAACCACTCGAATATGCTGAGAATGAGAAGACAAGCGAAAATTCTTCAATGTCTCTTAATGAATCTCGAAGCCTCATCGTCATTCGAGAAATTCTTCAAGAAATGAGTTTGGCAAACAACTGTTCGTCATCAACAGTTGTCGCTTGTTGTTCTCGGCAGGTTGGCGCTCCTCACCAGGAGCGGGTGTGTCGACAACGTAACACCCGTCAATAATCAACCATTTTCTATACTGATTAGTCAAACGACGGGAAAACGAGCGTATGATTGAAATTTAATTGACGAAAAATACAAAGTGGCTTAGAAGAATGCAGCCGGTTTATCCTATGATCATCGTTCTTTCATTTCTTTTCTTGGTTAAACTACCTCTGTTGTACATTAGCAATTGACTTTATTCGAATAACTATCAACGTTCTGTTTTGAATACGAGTTCTAATCAGCATCGTATCAACCAGGGCGAAGCGTAACGTGCAGACTTGTACGTTGTTTTGAAAGGCAGAAGTGATTAAAGTTCGTTAGAAAGTCTGAAACCAGAGAAAAGCGTCTCGCCTGAGATTTCTTTGAAACAAAACGTTTCCATTAGATTGTCCGCCAGAAAAATGGCGAATTGTAATGTGAAGTCGAGTTCCTGAAGGACTTTATCATGAGCTTTTTCAAATCAGACAGAAATTGTAATAGAAACTTCGACCGAAAGTCGGACTCGTTTTTCAATTTTTAATGCGGAATAGACCTTGCCTCTTCCTCCCTCGCGATCCCAAATCTTCAATCTCGGTAACTCCTCCTCCTAGTAATCGAATCTTCCTCGTTTTGATTAGTTAAAGATTACAACAATTTCGAATTTTATTATTTTTAAACGCAGTATCTTGAAGGACAAAGCTTTTACATCCCTCCCCTCTCCTCCTAAGTTGGAAGTATCGGTGGGGCAGCCCTTTTTTCTCACAATTACAGCCTTCTTTAATTGGTGCCTATAAAACGTTCGGCTTGTTATTAATTGAACATTGTTCTTCATACGGAATCTATCGCGTGAGAAGGCCAAAACACTATTTACTATTGAGTCGATCATTTGTTTATGAACAATAAGATTTTCCCTTTAACGATCGGAACAAAAGCGTTAAAAGTTGGCTTCGACGATTCCATTTGTAAAATATGAAGTAACACGACACGGCACGTGACAATCTGAATGTAAAAGTTGATTTCGACAGTTTTTCTTTCTCCGTCGGAAAGAGAGCAGCCGCCAAAGAGAGAAGAGCCGCTGCAAGTCCAACCGATGCTTGGCATCTAGATAAAATCCATTCTATGTCTTTTCTCCGTCGATCTATCGCGGTTGGACAATTTTCTCGAAGTTTTAAATCTAAACCTAATTGGTTCAAGGTTAAATCCAAACACTAGGCTCTCGTTATCGGCCATCGAACGATCTGTTTTCGTTTAGAGCTTGTGAGTGGATGCTTGACTCGATCGTCGACCTTTTCCTACAAGTTTTCTCGTTAACAATGAACTAAACGAAACATTGCTTGACGAATCACATCGATCAAAAGTCTTAGCAAAAAATATTATCGTTTATTCCATGTTCTTCTTAACTGCGACAAAGTTAAAATTCATTTTTTATCGTCAATATTTTAGAGATCGACTCTGGATTTCACACTGATTCTTAGGTATCGATCTTTGGTTTTAACTAGTCTGCTTCTTTTCGCATGTTCACGTGGCATTCCAGTATAAATAATAAAACAAATTCTCCTATCTGTCGGCAAGGAGAGTGGATAGAAATCGGTCGAAGTTGGTCAAGATCCAGTTTGACTCGACAGAATCCAAGTGGCAAAGATAAGAAGTATGCCGTTGTTTATGATCGATGTTTCTCACGAGAAGAAAACCGACCGTGACACGAACGAAAATCGAACGTTTTTCTGTCGGACTTCTCCGTGTTAAAGATGAATCAAGTCGGTTTTGATTGTTTACTAAACTTTGATTATTTAAAGTTAATGCCGATTTATCGTTTGTTCTATTACATTTGTCGACGGGCAAAAGATCAAAAAAGAAAATGAAAATTAAATAAAATTTGTCACGGGGAGGAAGGAGGTCGACTAAAATTCGCGCCGAATGATGTCGATCGACCGACTTTCTAAGGCATGTTGATTTATTTTTGACGAGGTTCATGGTGTCTTCTGCTAGCTTGTTTAAAGTACTTATTCTCGACGAAATCCATCGAATTCGAATCGACTACCGAGAAGAGTTTCATTCTATTCTAATCGCGATGTTTTGACACCGGATCTATTCAAAAGAGTTGCTCGAATGCTCATCTTCCTTGAAACGACCTGAATCGATCATCGACATGATGAGGAGAGAAGATTAAAGAAAGTCCAACACATTCTCCAATGGTTAACGGGAGAAGCTTAGTGAAGATACTTAATTAATCTATTCTGTTCTATGAAAATGCTGGCGACGAGAACAAACTGGACACTCAACGGATTGTTTGCTACCTACTGTGTCTTCTTCTGCCAAAGGGATAGTCGATTTGCCGTTTTCCGAAAAAAACAAACATAATTCTCGATCCAACAGCTCTATGCGACTGTTTGGCAACAAAAGGTCGTCAGCGGTCAAACACTTGAAAATTTCACGGTTATCTTCGTCTATCAAAATGCGAGCTTTTCTTTCTTTTCAGTTGTACGTTCGTAAAAAAGCGCAGGTCAGATTGATAGCTGTCGGTTGCTCCTCGGAAGTCGAATACATATCTTTGAAACTTTCCACGAATGATCAAAACAAGAGCCGACGAGGCAAGTCTGCTCAAGAGAAACGTTGAACACTTTTGCCAAATTTTATGAAGTTTCGAACGATTTCGAAATGTTCCTCACCTCTTTCACTCTCTCGAATTCCTTGAGCTTTGTCGGAAAGATTTGGCTATAGGCTCACTGGTCACTGCGATCATTGCAATCTTTAGACTTGCAGTAAACGAACAGATAGAAAAACAAAAATCTTTCAAAGTAATGTAAAATATACCGTGCTTCGAGCTCTACAAGAATATGTACAGGAGAGTAGAAAAAGGTCACTGCATGAAGTTCATAAATGGTATCATTTAAAATACCTGGGAATTAGAACTTGACGCCAATTTCGACCTAATTGGAGACTTGTTGATAACTCACAAGGGCTACATCGGCTTGAGTCACAGCTGTTGTCCCATGAAAACTGTATGAATGCTCAAAATGTGTCACCTATTTCAAACGAACACATGTAGCCAACATAGGAAACGATTCAAAATTTTACCCTGATAACAAATCAATTTCAGTGTTTGAAGAAAAACTTGAGATTTTGCATCTCAAACTAGATCTTCAATTATAATGTCAGTATGAGTTTTAAAGCGCTATTTGTGTTCTATCCATCATGGAAGAAATTAGGCTTCTAGAACTTAATGTTAAAACATAATACGCTTTGACATATGTCTACGGATACTGTTGGTTTCGAGGTTAGCAACATCATTATTTTTATCGATGCCTACGCGAATACACAAGTTAGTTCTTCTCTGTCACAAGAGTTATGGAAATTCTCTCAATGAAAAATAATCACAACTTGTTACCGATATAAAACGATCAGACATATAGAAGATATGCGTTATCGTAGTTTATGTGTTGATGATTTCGATATTGTTACCGAGTCATGTGACTATGCTTAGGCATCTTATCTGCGAAAAGATTTCTTTTCTCGGCTGAATCATCAATTGATGTTGAGATCTGCTATAGTTTTTTATCAAATTACCCAGTGAAAACTCAAACCAATTTCACTAAATATTCATTAGACGTGTCGATCGGGCCATATGTTGAAAATCTTCGGTAACACCAAATAGCGAAGGGCAACTGTTCATGTATGAATCGATGATATTTGTCCGTCGTCTTCGACGCGAAGACTCTTCGGATATTAAAAATGTCGACCTGCAGATCCTCAACTGATTCATCGAGTTTGACAAGATCTTTGGAAAAATAAACGTGAAAACTTCGGACTTGTGTCCGAGAGTTATGTGTACTTCAAAAAGTGAATGAGACAAATCATTCATTCTAGAATGTGTGCACGGATGAAGTATCTTGGTAAACCTTTTTGGGAAACTCCAAAACTACTGATCATCTCAGACATATCTAGGCAATTTCGTTTCTAGATGCAGTTTTTGTGCATTTGAGACCTTTTTGCAGCCAATGTTTTGTTAGAAAGCTGCGATTTGGTTCAAAACTAATATCAGATTCGGAATCAGCGTTAAAAACTGAGTC
>OENT01000331.1:108443-128267 GCA_900239685.1 Rotaria macrura
GAATCAGCGTTAAAAACTGAGTCGATTTATATACGTTGTGGATAATTCTGAGAAAAAAGTTTTTTTTGAAAAAATCCCTGTACCACCCCTCAGGGATTGTTTGGTGAAAAATGACAATTTTTTCAATAACTCAGCCATTTCTCGACGGATCCTTCTCATCTTCGAACTTGACCTAGATATTGATGAGACAATTCTGTGCACAAAATTTCAACTCAATCGAATGTAATTGTGAAGAGTTATCGAATAAACGGACGGACACACTGACCGATTTTAGTAGTGTACTCACTTTTTGAGTACACAAAAATGGCTCAGTTATCTCATAGTGAACATATCTAATATTCATTTTTTAGACGATCGTTGACCTAAACTTGCCTCATCTTAACTGTTTTCGACCGATTCTATTCGAGGTTCGATAGTTACGCATTTGCAAGAGCAAAAATGAGAAGAGAAAATCGAACTCTGTCATCGGCATATTGCTTTTCTTGTAACTAGATCTAATGTGTCAATGACTTTGATTAAGAGAAGATCGATGTTGACTAGATGGCCATAGACGCGCTCTTGGTCTCGCATCTGTCTCATAGACAATGTCCGTAACGGATGTTGTTTACAATCGAATGCTGTCGGTTTTTGGATCGTTCACTGGTCGTTCTGTTTGACTTGGCATGCAAAACGCAGGTAGCGCACAGACGTTTTTTCAACTTCGAACGACTATATCTACAGAATGGAAGAAGGGAAAGACTTGTAATTGTTAAGAAATATGTAAGTAAAATAATACTATCATACTTGAAAATTTCAACCTCAACTATTTTGTTACTTGGATTTCTTGAGGAAAACACTAGTCGGTAAGACAGACAAAAAAGGCCCTCGTTTCCTGGGGGATACAGAAGGAGTGATTAATCCTGCCAACTACTCCATATTCATAAATTTGGAGAGATGTAATTTTATAGGTGAAAGATAAGGCTATCTTCTGGTCAAGAGAAAACATTCACAGCTGGAAAAATGAGTGAACTATTGACAATACATTAAGTAACGCACAGACATTAAGTTTTACGATGATTTTCACAGGTCTAAAATTTTGTTTCGTGTTTGGAAATATCACTTAGGATATCCAAGTAACAATGTTCATTTGTATCTCAGCTATCAGTACTATTTTAAATTTTAAAAATGCTTCTATTAATGAAATACGATAAGAGAAAAAGAGCCTTTTCAAGTTACTTTTACATGAAAAAACTGAATTTTGGCTGGCAATCATCACTTAGTTTCGTAATTATTAAAAACAAACGAGATAGATCAACGCAGAATCTACGAAAACCTGCATAAAAACGTTAAATGACTAAGATCTGTTGTTTCCTCTCAGAAAATTTGAGCGCTCAACTTCAGCCATGCTGGTTGACCGTTAACCGTTTTGTATGTTGGGTTATTCATAAGGTGACATTTCATAGAACAGTCACGTGTTTCTTTTTTTCTAACTGTAATATGAAAGTCGACTGTAGACGCCGCATCTTTCTCAGATGAATCTATCGAATAATTGGCCGCGGTGATTTGTCTCGACGAATCTTTAATCAATAGTTTCAGTCAAATAATGGGATTAGTTAGTCGTTTCGGGAATTGAATTCATCGAAGATTAGCACGGGGGCATGCTAGCGAGGGGTATTTGCCTTCAAGGGTTGTTGTTTTTAGTAATTTAGGATTGCGCTGAGAGACGGAAAACGGCAGTCAAGCGGTCGATCGAAACAGTCTTTGGTTTCTTGGAATCACGTTTGTCGAAATTTAATCTTGAAACTTGATTTGAAAGAGAAAACGAGACTATTATGTTAAAGATTCAAGTGATTGTATTGGCGTGACATCTTTTGCTTTGTTTTATAAAATATTTCATTGGAGTTCGTTGATTGTAGAACACGTATCAGTCATTTTTTTTGTTCGAAGGGTGAGGACTCGGCTCGGCTTTGGATCGAGATTGTTTTATTCTTGCCCAACGATGTTTTCATCGTCGCAATCGATTTCTCTCATCAAGTAAATAGATCCGAAACGAGAATGAAACTAGTAAAAGCATGGACACCGATCGTTGAGTCTGATGAATATTTGAACGACTTACGATGCATATATTTCTGTAAGAATTCATCATGTTAGATTGTCTTGATGATGATGTTCATCAGAAACCGATTGCTATTGTTCGATCGTTTGGATAAGTCACAAATTGAATTGTTTGACTCATGTTTCTGAATAAATTTCTATGCGAACGTTAGCTACTAAACAAGTCTCGATGCAGCAATAGAAATGCGATGTTTAGTTAATTCGAAAAGTTATTCGATGAGTGTTAGTGAATCATCGAGGTGGATTTTATTTCGATTTTCGATTTAATTTACATGTGTCGGTTAGTTTAGCTGTTTCATTCGACTGCTAGATGACTGAAAAATCGATTGGATTGAATGAAGAGGCTGTTGGTCAGTCACGTGAAGTCTCTTCGTTCTATTTAAGGAATAAACTAAGCGCAATCGATAAGTTGAATGAAAGGCGAAGTAGTTGTCTGAGTCTATCCGACGAATCAGTTATCGTAGTGTTTGGTGCGATAGACTGACCTGAATCGGCTCATGCTTCAATGAGAAACGAATTAATGGATAGTTGAATTCGTATTCTAGATAAAACGATGGACGACGTTACAATCGAAGACGAATTTGAGTCGAACGAAGATTCACCACCGGAATCGAACAATGGAAATGTTTTCGGGCAAATATTCTCAATGATTAAAACAAGTAAAGTGTTTTGTCTTTTTTCGCAAATGCATTTATCTGAAAAGAATTGCTTAGTCAACGGTGATTCGTCGGTACTCGTTCTGTTGATCTTGTCAATCGCTCTCTGTTTTATTATTTATGTGAACAGAAATCGACGACGACGACGTCCAATCCTAAATCGACAGCCGAATAATAGTGGAAATGAAAATCACCAACATGGAAATTCTCGTAAAGCTTCATTTTGATAATTTTTAAATCGAAAATTCGAAGTCGGTATGATTCTTCTAGATGATGAACTCAATCAATTCGATCATATGGAACGCATTAGAGAAAGACAACAAAAAGCGTACGCCGAACAAGCTCAACGTCTTGCTCAACAAAAAAAATCTGTTAAGCGTTCTCACCTCTTGTCTGCTTTAGCTAAATAAAATATTGATTTTCTTTTGAATGCCAATAGAATGTCGAGAATTCGAAACGAGCAACTGACGAAAATTCTAGTCGATCGCAATATCGCACGAGTAACCACAATCCTTTGACAGGACGATCGAATGATTCATCGTCGAATTCATGTGCATGGCGTCCATCGTCTCGTCGAAAAGCAGCCGGAGGATGATCCTAAATTAACATCGGTTTTCGTTTCAAACGAGAACTCTTCTATTCGACTTTGGGGGCAATTCGTTCTTTTATTTAATGATGTCATCGATGGAAACGTTTTGACGACGTCGATTGACTGAACTCCAAAGAACCTTGTTTCTCTGTTCTTCATCTATTCGATTAAACGAACAAATTTATTTTAAATTTTCCTCGTCGAAAGTCAATTCTAGACCATTCGAGAGTAGACCAACTACTTTTATTTTCGCGAAAATCAAAGTCTCTTTCGACGCGTGTACAGATCATGACGTTGAACTCTTTGGTTCTCGTAAAAGGTGATTCGCTGACAACAATCTATCGGGGAGTTTCTCGAGCGATTTCTCAAGAACCTCGTGGACGATGATGAAACGTCAATATCTATTTGTTTTCGTCTGGAATAATCGTTGTTGCGTCTGCACTAACCTAAGAGGAAACGTGTTGACTTAAGAATTCTTGTTCCTTGAAAACGAAGCAGTCGACTCCTAGCAGATTTATCGAATAGCAGTCGTCGATATTCGAACAATGGTTCTCGTTGAATAAAGATCTTGATCGAGACTGCCTGTTCGACTAGAACAATGTGAATATGAGAGAGGAGAGCACAATCGAGCTAATCATCTTATCAGAGCACTAGAATTGACGAAGACAAGACCGTCAATCGGTCAGTTCCATGAAACAGCAAGACAAGAGTAAGGAGACCGTCTTGAAAATCAGTTCAGAGACACAATCGGCAGGCGTCTATGTCGAGGGGGCAGTCGTAACAAGAATACAACGGTTATTAAAGTACTTTTCTCTAGAAAAAAATCATGGCGACGTTGGAGCACAACGGTACCCGTGCTCAAAGAGTAAATCAATGTAAGGACGAGAATTCCAGTCGAACTCTGTTTAGCAACAAAGTTTCATAGTAATTATTGAGAAACAAGCCGGAATAAATAGTCGAACAATCGAAGTACGGACATTTATTGAATGACGAAGAATAGAAAGAAAAGAATGCTCAGTGATCATTTTTCGGTTGAGACCTTCATGAACTATGATTCAACGATAGGTTTGCATGGGTGATCGTAGCTACGTCAAAATCATCTTCGTCGAAATGTCAAGCGACGACGAATTCGACGGTGCAAATAAGAACAAAATAAATGGCTTCAAACTTAGAAGATGTGCAGCTAAACAGCGATTACCAAAGCGAGTGTCTCAGTTGATTGACACTTTCAGCGTTAGCGGATTGAAGTGAGGCTGTTCGATCATGAAACGTCGTGGCGGCAGCTGAATTCGACAGAATTGAAATATTTCGTGAAATCGATGAAAACAGTAAGTTTGATTTCGAGTAACTCGAGGAAAGAATTGGCCAGTGATCGTTTGTAATTCTTCAAATACATTCTACTCTTGTTCATCTGTCAGCATATTCCGGTTCAATGTTCACGGATTGATGGGTACGTAAAAATGAAATATGGAGGGAGGGCGAGGACTTTCGAATGTGACTCAACATAGATTTATTTCGCACGTTTCTATATGATTGGAGTGAATCGTTGATTTTCTTTTGTCTATATTCCGAACGGTCCAGTGAAAAGGGAGTGACAGTTTTCAATTAGACTTGCAGCTATATCTGAGGCGAAGAAAGGGGGGCCGTTGTTGCTGATGGATCTCAACGCTTGTTTAGAGTTCGCTATTTGTCATTAATTCGAGTAAAAGAAGATTCGTCGAGTTATGGCGAAAAGTGTCCGAGTTCAAATAAGTAAAAAGATGAAAGAAGAAAAATTTCTATTGAATCAATAGTCTTGTCGAGTCAATCATCTTTTTTATCTTACTCAACTGTTGCGGAGAGAAAGAATTTCTCGTGCTCTTTCTATTGGAGATATAACAAACTCGTTTAAAACAATGGATCTCGACGAGAAAGTGTTAAACAGATAAAAAATACTTGAAATGGATTGAAAACGATCCATTCAAATGCGTCTCGGTGAACCACAAACAATGTTTTACACTGATGACTCAGCTGTCTGTCATTATTTATTTATTTATTGAAGACAATCAGTGTCTGAACTCGTCAATCGTCGAATGCTTTGTTTGAAATTGAACATTGATAATCAACTTTTGCCGGAGACTATCTGATTCATAATATTCGAATGGTGATTCTGTTTGGCCGAAATTCGATATCGAAATTGGCCTCGATAAATCAACTGTTGCTCTCACTTGGAGATAACAGGCGACTCAGTTGATTTGAAAGTTAATTGGGAACAAATGCTGAAAAAAATCAATGAAGGGGAATGAAAAGGGTCCATGGGGGCTTAGCTCACATGGTAGAGCGCTCGCTTTGCATGCGAGAGGTACCGGGATCGATACCCGGAGCTTCCATTCTCACAGGGATCATTCGGTTTTTGCTTGGCTCGTTGAATTCGTCCCGCTCAAATCTGATCGGTCGTTTCCAATGTTCCGAATTCGTGCTCGAATAAGAGAGAATGAAGAGAAGAATATTTTATTTCATAGAAATCGAAATAAACAAAGAAACGAAAGTCAGAAGAAAATAAATAAATAAAACTGTCTCGAATCTACCATCGGCAAACTGTGAGACCACCTTCAATTGACTGAATTTTCAATTAAAAACGATCTAGCTTTGATTTCAGCAGATAAGTGGACTGTTGAAATGTTCTTCCATGTTTACGTTGAATCAATTTGAACTTTGAGTTCAACGATTTAACTGAATGATCTGGACTCATTATCGGTAAGAAGGATAACACAGTTGTGAGTTCTCTCTCTAATTTAGTTCAATCTATCTGAAGATTCGACCAGAGATAGTTCAAGGAAGCCTGAAGTAATCATATCAAGCGTTTCTCTTATTCGCACAGCCATCCATATAAGTAGGGCTTCGAAAGAGAAAAACTTCAGTTCGAATGTGAATACCGAGACATCCATCCGACAAAACTGAAAGAAAATGATTAAAATAAATTCTGGCGTCGTAGAGTAGTATATGTCACGGAACAGTTTCATTTGACTCGTTAGCGACGACGGCGATTAGATATTGAAGAGGTTGAATTTTCGAGAGGACGCGAAAATTCACAGGTAGACTCTGCCTTCCTCGAGCACGTCTTATGAACCTTTTTCATGTTCAATCAAAGCACTCCACAATCTGCTCGTCGTATTGTCAATAATTTTGACACAATTAATAGAACGAGAATATTAACGCGAGACAACTTATGGTTTCTTGCCTGATCGATGAAAGGCAAGATCTCTGATCATCATTAATGAATCCAAGCCGATCGAACCGCAAGCAGAGACAAATGATTTTCTTGAAGTTCGATTCGACGAAGAAATTCTTTGTTGACACTTTCGTTCAATGCCATCGATCAATAGAAATCTACTTTATCGATTGATTAGCATTGGACATGAATGATCTCGATCTCTTTAAACACTAAGTCAATGCACCAATTTTTGTAGCTCTGGTTTCATAAACAAACGATTTCTTTCCGAATGTGTAAATCATACAGTTAGTGAAAGTTCTCATAAATGAATCCATATTCATAGCGGAAGTTTACTACCACTCTATAGACGACGTCGAGCTTCATACCGAGCGATTGAAATCGGTGATAGCGTCGTCGAGTTGAGGCATCGATTTTCGAGGAAAATACAAACGGAGAAAGTTGATTCCGGTCGAGAACTCGGCTAATGATCGGAACTTAGAAGTAGAAGTCTGATGATCGTATCCAACTGATGATTGCATCGAGCTCCGGCACAAATCGATAATTCCATCGAACGAGATTCTAATTGCAAGCTGTGGTGATTCTCGAAAGATCTCCGAGCCAAACCAAGCATAGTTAACGAATGATGCAATTTATCAATAACATAATTTAAAAAACTATCATCACGTGGAGTTAAAAGGGTGATCGTTCGTTGATCTCTCGACTCTGAATATCTATAGAAATAATAATGACTCGAATCGAACCCGTAGCTAATTGAAAAGCCTTGTTTGATTTTAGTTTAATGAATTTCATGAATCGTTCAAGAAAACGAACATCGTGTGATCATGTTCAACAACGGCCAGTATAAGTCAGATATTGATTGTCGTTACATTGTTTGAGAACAGAATCACAAGATCACTGTGGCGTCTTCGTTCTTCGCTCTATTCTGTTGTGTGTCGAAAACCAATTGAACCATTGAAACGCTCTTTCGAACAGCAAATCAATCAGTGAATGAAATCACTCGACAGCAGTTGAATTATGTTGTTGGCAGTTTCGAGTGTCGAACACTTTCTTTTCCCTTTTTACTTCAGAGACAATGGTCGTCGTAATTCTACCGACCCACGACGGATGGATTTGGAGAGAAAACGATTCCATTTGCAATCGATTATTAATGGGACAATACCAAAGCAAACTTGACTATGAACTCTTTACTATGTAACTCGACTTGAGTAAAAATTGTGGAAAAACAGAATTTTTGCCGATAGTAAATATGATCGTCACGTGGCAAATATCTATTGTGATAGGGTTGTTGCTCATGAGCACCATTGTTGAGAGAAGTAAATGTCGCCGAATGGCTGTTCTCGGTTAAATCTCGAAGAGCTATTTTGATGTTTAATTTGTAAAAAAACATTTCAACTACTCGCACCAATCATGGAAAGTCGAGCAAATTTAAAGATCGTTTTGCGACGAATTGTTCATGTACGAAGATTGTAATGCGAGAATATTCAGCAATAAGAGAGTTTGAACTGTCTAATGAAAAGTATTTATTCCAGCTTCAAGCGTTGAATCTATTTAGATAAAAAAAAGGATTCGTTGAGTAAGCTAGGAATGAATGTTGGTCCGATGTAGGTCTTCGTCTTTTTCGCTTTCGTTCTCGAACGAGTATCATCGATACAGAGGCAGCTCAGCGATGGACATCGTCGATAACGAACCCCGGCATCTCTGTGTATAAGGACGATTTTTCTTAGTTCGATCGTGTCGACAGACTTTTATTCGATAGAATTTAGCTTTATGAATTCAACGCGATATCTATTGTTTGCACTCAATTGTTGAGAAGAATAATCACTAATGGGTGGTGAGTAACATTAAGTTGCAATGCGATCAGTGAGTCGAAGTCTGGAAGAAATAAATTTCGATTTTCCATGATTCTCGCCAAACTTGTTGGTTGAGTGTCAGCCAAGAAAAACTTCTACGACGATTCGTCCATATGATTTAACTCGTCCGTTCTATTGGACATGAGAAAAAAGGAAGATTTGTTTTCAACTAAGTAATTAGGATCATGACTATTGGCAAACAACGGTATTCAAATCAATGAAATTCTTCGTTTAATATAAAATGCCTTACGTACATAGAGTTTTCGTGTTAGATAACGCAATAATACGAAGGAAAAAGAAGGAAAGAAGTGTTTATTTTTCGAAGATGATCAAACAGAGAGAGAGATAGAGAATGAAGGTGATGCTTGATACAGGGGAAGTTTCTTCAGAAAAATAGAGAACTGGTTAAATAACGTTGAGCTTCAACGTCGAAAGAGATATTCGCCAAGAGAGAAGATTTACATTGTTCTGAGTATAAACGGAAAACAAGGAGAACGAACGAGTTATTGAAATTAAACATCGATTATTCATTTGTTCGAATTCAGCATAGAACTGAAACGAACACAAGTTTATACTAGACGCTTGATAAAATGAAATAAAATGTGAATGAACCAATGACTAACGAAGATCGTTTTTCAAAGAACAATCGAAACGACGAGTGCTACTTGAACCACAACTCGGTCCTATTTGAAAAGCATTTAGAAAGATGATTCCACTCTGACTGAAATGCTTCCCTAACTAACACTACGCATTTCTTGAAGCACACGAATGATTTCAGTGGATAGTTCAGAGTAAAACCCATCGGAAAAGTGCTTCAGCTCTAGACCGAAAATTGCTCCTGCCTTTACACGTCTCTATAATTTGCTATGGTCCATTCATTCGAATCTAAAAGTTCAATTCTATCAGAGTAAGTAGAGCTTAATGTGGACTATGAAATAAGTTGAGCTCAAAGTTTTGACCAGATCGTACGGTAAACATTCTGTAGAAAATGCATTTGTTAGCAAGTGGTGTGTCTCGGCCAGCTCGACGTTAAATTTTTAGAACCAACGTGGTATTCTGGTTTGTGGAATGACCTTCAGGATATAGATGTGCTTAGTTCTCATGGCGCGTACGTTGACTAGTTACTGATGAGTGATTGGTGAAATATAGAATTGCTTGCAACTTTTTGAATTCTACATGATTATAGTTACAAGTGATCGAAAATTTTAGCGCCTCGCTCAGTGACGAGTGCTTTCATTTAATTTTCGAATAGTCAAATGAACTGTAACTAATTAGTAGACACTTTTATATGGTTAATTGTGCTCGAGCCTTTTCCTTGTAGTTTGTTGGTCGGATAACGATTTATGTGACTTTTCTACGTTAGGTGACAACGATCACTGATACGGACGTTGAACTTCTTCAGATTCATACTACATAAAAGAGAAGAAAGATTTGCAAAAACTATCATCTTCTCTATCGATATCTCTATCCCGTAATCACGCTCTCGTTCGCTCTATCAGATATATTTTACGTTCTTCTTAGCCGAATCGAAAATCAGAAATTTGTGATCGATCAATAACATCGATCTCTTTCTCTCCTCAATATCAAAAATGAAAATGCTTTCCACTCTATGCATGAAAACTGACATTCTTCCTTTAGCCGTCTCAATATACAACTCATCATCTCTTTATCGGGAAGTCCAACCACTTTCTTGGCATTCACTTCGAAAAAATATGCCAGCATAAGCAATGTTCATACATTTCCAGAAGGAACGAGTGAAATAAAACTATTCAGGAGTCTTCCGTTCGAATCCTTTCTGAAGCAGTTAAGTTTCGAACCTATATTATCCACATTGAGCTCTACGTACGCTGATAGAATTGAACTTTTAGATTCGAATGAATGGACCATAGCAAATTATAGAGACGTGTAAAGGCAGGAGCAATTTTCGGGCTAGAGCTGAAGCACTTTTCCGATGGGTTTTACTCTGAACTATCCACTGAAATCATTCGTGTGCTTCAAGAAATGCGTAGTGTTTGTTTGGGAAGCATTTCAGTCACAGTGGAATCATCTTTCTAAATGCTTTTCAAATAGGACCGAGTTGTGGTTCAAGTAGCACTCGTCCCTTTCAAGAGAAACAAAACTATTCGATCCGTCAGAGTTGAGTATTGCCAAAGGCAGTTGAACCACAATTTCAATGTTTAGAAAATATGTTTTCTTATTCGATGAATTAAACATCAATGTGAATGAATGAAACGTGAAGCGAATATTCACTTTGAGCAATTCTGTTACAATGAAACGAACCTCGATATTTGTTTTGTCTTGTTTTATGAGTGCTGTTTGTTCGAGCATTTAAAACTTTCTAACACAACGAAACTTATTCGAAGAAAGACAAGAAGATTTCTTCTTGTTGTTCGTAGAACTAATTCAAATAGTTTCACTCATGTTTTAGTTGACTCACTGGTACTAGACGCTGACGTTCTCGTCCATTTCGGTGTTAATGAAAAAAGTATTTGAAATGAACGTCTTGTTTAGACATTGCAATGTTTAACAAAATCAAAAAACGAGGAAATCGAAAAGCGTGAAATCAAGTTTGACTTGTAAAAAACAGCGAAGTGGCCCATTCAAAAGCACCAAAATAGACGAAACCACCAATCGATATCCAAAGTGTTCGTGGAAGAAGACCACTGTACAATCTATATTGAAGTAAGACAAAACTATAGTTTTCGGCTAACGCGAAATAAAGAAAAACTTACGCTTGAATGCCTTCTTGTTTCAATATATTTTTAATTATTCTCAAAGGATGAGAAGCAGCATCGGCATGCAAATGCTAAAAAACACAAGTCAGTTCTAGTTATCGAAAAACGAATCAAGCGAATACTGACATGAGCTAGCATTATTCGAGTCTTGGCAACATCTAAATAGAATGTAGAAGGATGAACAGAAGTTATTCTGTTCAACAAGTGTAAAAATACAATAAATAAAAAGGAAACAAACCTAATGGAGTTGTTATTGATGCTGCTATGCCACCGGCCAAAGATCCACATAGAGCCCCTTGCCATGGGCTCACGGCATGATCTTGTCTAGTCGACCAGTATTCCTTTTCATACGGGTTTTTCAAATGAACATTTATTTAAACGAATTCAACTCGAAAACGAACCTTGAAAAATTCCCAAAGTGGAAACTGAATTATTGAAAAGGGAATTTCTCTTGACAGTGTTGCAAAATATCCCCGATAAAGACCGAAAAAACCCTTTGAAAAACAACAACAAAAGCGTTCATTCAAGAGAGGAAAACCCGTGCATTAATCAACGATCGATACTTCATGATGAAGACACGTTCGGGCTATTGTTGATAAACGTAAATTTCTATTAACTTGAGCTCGTTGTTTAATGACTTCAACGGGAACGCGTATGAGACATGCACTCTAAACATCCTCATAGGAAATAGATGAATAAAATAAGTCGCAAGATGAAATCTCTAAGTAAAATACAAATTCTCCCAAAGTGGCAGCTATCATATGAGTTTTCCAATGCGATGATGATTGATGTGTTTGCTTTGTTAAATTGTAGGCGAGAAAAAACAAGGCCGACGATGGACCACTTCCAATTAGGACGGAGCCAACGCCCGAATATAACGATGAAAATAATATTCGTTTATTTAAAGTTCGTTTTTCTTGAAGACGAGTTTTTATTGTATCGATTGGATACAGTGACAAATCGACAGCAAAGCCAGCCAATGATCCAGCCTAAAGTACTCAATAGAAGTCCGTTTACTTTTCTCTAGGCGTTCTCTTTTCAAATTAATTCGACAAACCACTAATGAATGTTCAATCGTTTGAATAAACTCGTTTTCTTTCATATTTTTATCTTAAACAAATAAATATTTCTCACACAAGTTTCTTTTTCGTCGACGATTACCACACGAAGGGCCGATCGACAAACTGAATTATTTTCTTTGTTTCGACAACGATTGGAAATCAATGAATCATAGAACGTGAATATCCTGATGATTGATTGACACTCATTGATCGATTTATATTTCAAATTAATCAATACACATATCATAATGAATTCTCGTTTGAATCTGCCTTTGCAGTTAATCTCATTTTAGAAATTCGAATCGAAAACGAAACCTCTTCGTATCATAATTGTTCAACTGAATATCATCGATGAGAGGTCTTCGTTCAGTTCATTTTAGTCTGAAATTAAATTCGTTATTAGCGACATATTTTGTTTCTGAGAATAAAACGAACTACCTTCTAGCTATATGTACATAGTTTGAGATAATCCTCACACACTTTCATCTACACACACAAAATCGCCATTGAGTCATGTTGCACAAATCCTCTAAATAGAAGAGAAATATATTAGAGGGCGCTGAATGATAGCTCTCTCTTGTGTTATAATGTGTGTGTAATAAAAATGTTTCGAAAAAAGTGGACCTGGTGGAGGGTATAGCTCTTGTACACTAAACACACGGAAAGATCATTGTTTTAGGTGGCCGTACGAAGCTAAATCAAATTTTTAGAAAAAAATACTCAATTTTCTGTGACATTTTTCATTAATATTATCCATAAACTAAGTGGTTGAAAGTCTTTGATTTCGTACGGAGTAGGTAAAAATTACATCATGGGAAGGAGATCTAAGACCTGAGCAAGATGCATGAAATGAATTAGAGGACTATGATCAACTCATGAGCAGATTTTTTAAAAATGGATCTCCTATCATATACAATAAGGGTCTATATCGTTTTATCTTTTTGTCAACGATATTTGTGCTTGTCCGATTCATGAGCATATGTAAATACGATGCTTATTCACAAATCACGCCCAAGGCTGAGATACAGAGGAAGAAAAATAATCTTCTTATATTAACGATCATCGAATTCTTTCGAATAAAAAGAAAGACTCAAGAAAAAAAATATTCTTGTGAATAAGTAAATGAGTTTCATAAGAAATTAAATTTTTACACTGACTTCGAAAAATGTTTCTTCTCTGCAAATGTCTGATTTCTATTTCCATTTCAAATGAAACATTTTAGTTGTTTGCAATTCAATTCAGTCGTAATGATAAAAACACACGAGTTCTTCATATTTTCAACGACATTAGGAGAAAACAAAAAGAATTATTTAAAAACTAATCATGCTGCTTGTTTTTTATAGAGTGAGTAGGGGTAAGGTAAATGCAGAAAAAAATCAATGTGCTTCATTAAAATGACCATAACTAGTTAAGTTTTCCTTTCTTATCGAAGAATTTTCTGCACAAGATATGTAGCTGAGACTGTTCCTTCGATTGGTGAAAAAATCATTTGAAAACTTGTTGAATAGAGCTATATCTACAAGATGTTCTCTGATCACTACTTTTCAGCTATACATTTACCCCATTTGGATCTACTGTATAAAATCGTTAGTGTCATCGGGAGCAATGTAAAATATCAGCATATTTTGCTACACATACTAAAGAACAAGTTTAAGCAAATCCATAAGGCATATTGGAGTTTTCTCAATAACAAAATTGTTCAGAACGCTGAGTTTCATAGTTTTAAAGAATTTTGAAAATCAATTAAACTTTTCTCAGGTGGTTTTGTTGTTGTACTTGAGTGAAAGATCAAATCCAAGCTTGAAATGACTATTTTTCAAGTGAATTTCATCAAAACTAACATTAATATAATCGTTTGGAGTCGCTATGGGAAAATGAGAGCAAGTTTGTTTCTTCGATGGCATTTTAGGCTCAGTTTATCCTCTGAAAATAAACAAGCAAGTGACGCGATCATTGCTAGTCTTCTACTGAAAGGATTGACGTTAGTGAACATTGTAAGATAGGAAGAAGAATGCTAGACGATCGTTGTTAATATATACATGGTGAACGGTAGCATGAAATATGGTCACCTTAGTAGCAATGTTACTATATTTAGTGAAACAAGTTACCATATGGTGTTGTTAGCGTTAACAGTATAATCTAATAGTGACTATTGACGTAGATCTGCCTGAATACAAGACTCATCCTATAGGGTTGGCTCGAACAAGATTTGTTGGTTTTGTGACAATCCACTCAGTTTTAAGAGAGTTTCGTTTGTACTTAACGAAACATCACGAAAAATAGCCATTATGCCATACTCCCCACGGAAAAAAATTACTGCAAAGACACGGTTCGGAACGGTATTTCGAAACGTGAGGGTGAAACCGTTTATTCGTCTCTCTTAAAAACAGTCAAAATCGCGGTTTTTTTTTCAAGACGCGTTACAATGCAGTTTTAAAAAACCGCATCGACGGCCTGACTTCCGCGTTTTTTAGCAACCGCTAAATACCCGAATTTCTTAACCCAGCAGTATACAGCGGTTTTTATAAGATGTACTAAAACTCTGGAAAAAGATTAACCGTAATTGTTTACACTTTCATAGTATTGCTAACTAACTTCTTGGTATAGATAATTTCTATCAGAAACTGCAATTTTTGCTCGCTTTTCCCTTGGTCGGTCAGGAAACAAACTAATTATATATTTTTAATCTTTTGCTTGATTGAGGCTAGATTCGAACACTAGTTTCTCTCATATACGTCTACTTCTCCAAAGTCGTGTACGACTATGCAAACCACTCTATCATATTTGTGAACACAAATCTATCAACACATCTGCGATATAAGCTGACCGAGCAAGGGAGAAACAGCTGATTTCTGTGATTTTTTTAAATTTTAAATTAATTGATTTTAATCAATCAAATCGGAAAAATCATCAGAAAGATTAAAAAAACTCACAGAAATCAGAAAAATAAAAAATCAAGAAGATCAAATATGCATCGTAGAAATCAAAAAAAATCTTGTTTAAGCTGCCCAAGTGAAACAATCGTATACAGATCATATCTGATCTTACAGATAATCTGATATCATCAGATTCTTACTGTATGATCTTTCAAAATCGTAAAAAAGTCATATCATCAGATTCCATATGTTTCTTGGTATAAGATGCTAGCATAAATCTTATATTCATGGCAATGTAAATATTCTTAATAACGCCTCGTAACTGTTTTTCCTTGGCGAAACTCGAGTGTAAATATGGTTACTGAAAAACAAAAACTCACCAATCTGTATGATTTAGTCTTTCGATATCTATACTTAGTTATTTTTCATGTGCTTTTATTTCGTCTGTAATGAAAACGTTAATTTTATCCCATAGAATGAAAAATAAACGAGCCGACATTCATTAACAGATTTTTTAAAAATTTGTGGTCAGTTCTACTAATGTATTCTGTGACTAATGAATGATCGTATGACGAGAAATATAAAACAAATAAGTAACAGAATCAAGACGAGGATGAACATACAATGGTTCTAGTACATAAAAATCGAGTAGATTCGTGATGAATAAGTAACTTTATTTTGATTAAGATCTTTTGATTTTCTATGAATGAGCGATTTAATTATGTATCAGATATTTAACTGAACTTATCCAGAAAAATCATGATTAAAGATTGAATTTCGCCTGATTGTCAGTAGATGGCAATGAATATGTTCAAGCAACTTAGTTTGCAATAAAAGACATTCACTAGTTTTTGTGTACTCAAAAAGTGAGTACACTACTAAAATCGGTCAGTGTGTCCGTCCGTTTATTCGATAACTCTTCACAATTACATTCGATTGAGTTGAAATTTTGTGCACAGAATTGTCTCATCAATATCTAGGTCAGGTTCGAAGATGAGAAGAATCCGTCGAGAAATGGCTGAGTTATTGAAAAAATTGTCATTTTTCACCAAGCAATCCCTGAGGTGGGGTACAGGGATTTTTTCAAAAAAAACTTTTTTCTCAGAATTATCCACAACGTATATAAAGTGACTCAGTTTTTAACGCTGATTCCGAATCTGATATTAGTTTTGAACCAAATCGCAGCTTTCTAACAAAACATTGGCTGCAAAAAGGTCTCAAATGCACAAAAACTGCATCTAGAAACGAAATTGCCTAGATATGTCTGAGATGATCAGTAGTTTTGGAGTTTCCCAAAAAGGTTTACCAAGATACTTCGTCCGTGCACACATTATAGAATGACTCATTCGTCTCATTCACTTTTTGAAGTACACGTAACTCTCGGACATAAGTCCGAAGTTTTCACATTTATTGTATTTTACAATTGATTGATTGATTGATTGTTTGTTATCTAAAATTCAGATTTTATGAAACACCAGATAATTCAAACAGAAAAATCACCGAATTGAGACGATCGTATTGTAAAGTCAAATATTGTTATGAATCAGACAAAACAATTAGAGTTTTCAAGAAAGTTGTCTTCATTTATGCGCATCATTCGAAAATTAACTCTTCATCGACATCATCAAGCACCAACTCTTCTCTTAATCAGTCTTCAAAAGTTCTAAACGAGAAGTAGATTTCAGAAACTAAACTGAACACATTCAAATGAAAATAAAACGTAAGTTTCAAAGATATATTTATTGATAGAAGTCTTGTTTTTGAACAGATAAAAGCATAAAATTGAATCAAATCATGAACGTTGAATAGAAATAAGATGACGGAATAACTTTAATATCATTTGCTCTTCATTTGTGCCTTTTGATAGTCATCAATTGAAAAGTTCATCATTGGAGAAGGGTGACCTACTGTCACAAATAACAATTTTTGTCTTGTCACACTAAAAAAACTTTGATATTGAATAAACTATATCAAAGAAAAAGGAATTGATCTCATGAAAATCTTTCAAACATCAAGAGGATTCTATTTTACTGTATCAGTTAGATCAGTATTGAAATGTAACATGTATCACGATGAAATGGTCCATGAAGAAGATATGTATTGATTTCTAGGAAAATGTTTATTGAAAATCGGCATGCATCTATGTTTTTCCATAGCTCATACTTTATATTGTACTTCAACGATCGACAAATGTTGTATTCACTAATGACTATAATCAGTGTCATATGAGATAAATCTCATGCATATGATAATAATAGTCCCGAAGTATCTCTTGGTGTATGACGAAATGATAAACAGTATGGCATGATATTTATTCGAAACATTGCTCACTAACTACAAAATAACATTTAAAAGAAACTTAATCGAGAGAAGAATTGAGCGAAAGTTTAGATATAATTGTAGATAATAAAGATAATTTTCTCTATTGTTGATCTTGAGTTGGCATATCGTGAATATGATGTTGCATATTGTCGACAAAACTCCTCTGACAGTTATTGATTCCCAGAAATAGACAGACATTTTGATTCTTTTGCCCTTAGATGAATGGAAAGGACAGAAAATTATATATCTGACATGTCACATTATCGTGTACTAGTTTAACTATTTTTAGAAGTTAAATGAAATCCCTTACATGTTCTTCTTAAATTTGATGCTGAAGAAAATGTCTAAAATAAAATACTCGAACGAACCATTGATTCAGTCGTTGTTGTTGTTCGCATAAAAATAAAGATAAATCGTGATTGATATTATATGCTAGTATGATTCTTATTGTAAGATTCTTTTAAAATCAGACGGTCGGCATCTTGTATGATCTGATAAGATCGTAAATTAGGATTCCAGTGATACAAATAGTCTTTACAGCGATAATTTCTATTATTTCAAAAAGTATATTTAAACAATAAAACTTGCTAATTTAATACATCATGCGTCGCTTGATTGGAAATACATCTTATATATAGTTGTTTACTCTTCTAAAGAGTTTTCCGTCATAGGCAAATTTATTTCATTAAAGACTAGCCAGTTATAAAGCTCCATTTCATACACTAATGTTATCCTTTTAAGTTACTTAGATGAGTTTAAAGATGATAAATACACCAGATCAAATAATTGTTCACTACAATGCGAAGTTTTCTTAGCTTACGCAACGACATCTATTTTTCGTTTCGATGCATAACAAAGAATTCTCGATACTAAATTTTTCTAAGACTCATTCTAAAAGTTTTGTTTTTATATAGTTACCGAATAATTAACATTTTAGTGTCAAAGGATGAAAATATTTCAAAAAGAATGACTTTTCGTACAAAGGAACAACAAATGAAGAATTTTCAACTCGGATTCGATCAATGACGTACAGGTACAGGTAGGTAGATAGAAGTAATGCATCAAAATTATTGAAAAATTTATTGATTGACATCTCTCTAAAAATAAACTCAACCAATATTTCAAAAAAAGTTTTGTTCTCAATTGAAACACTTATATTAATCATTTTTTTCTTATTTTCAATACTATTTTTCTAGCGTTTTTTTGACTTGCTAACAATATAATTTCAGATATCACGGATGCTTTTTCAAAATTAATTATAATCGTGTTGAAAATCATCGAGGCAAAGTCGAAAACAATTCAAGAAATTTTCAAAAACACAATGAATCAAACAACAGTAGGATTTATGTACATTTTTCGAAAGAATTTTCTACATAGATACATTTTATTTTAGGTCGATTCCAGCTTAGAAAAATATCATTGTGTTGGTGAAATATTTTCGCGAACTGTAGTAAGTGACATTTGTCTTTCATATGTTAAGGAACATAATGGTAAAAATTTATTAGATATTTACGATGCTGGTGATTATGGTCGATATGCTCAAAAGGTCATGAAAATTTTATTCTCGCCGGCTGAAACGAGCGAGTCAATTCTTCATGCTAATTCGACTTACGCAAAGCTTTGACTTGATGCTGATCGTATGCGAAAATTTAAAGTTAGGCATCTTTTATTATTATTCTTAGAATAGTAGTAACTGCTATCTCAAACGATTGTCTATGAGTGAAATGAAATATTCCTATAAACGGATACGCAGTTACGTTTCATTGATCTTTGTTCAACATTCTCCTTAGTTTTCTGCAAAGATTTCAATGATCTCGACCAGAAAGCAAGTTATTATAGAAAAATTTGCGCCTTAAAGTTTTTCCTTTTTGAATCTAGCACTGATTTGAGATATAATATAACGTAAGAGCAACTCTTCCTTAAAGACATGTTTTTTTCCGTTTTTTATCTCCTTTTGTTTTAGATTGAATAAGGTTCTTGATCAAAACTATTGATGTAAAATGTTACTTGATTCTGCCTTTTCAATTTTAGATGCAATTCCCTCTCGTTTTCGCATCAGTGATTCACATTCGGACGAGTTCTTCAATTTATGTCTTCATAGATCTTTAACCCAAATGTTGTGCGACGTGTGTCGTAAATATAAAACAGGTTCACACACTACACTCTAAAAAAATAAGTACTTTCCTGAACCCCCTAAAAAAGTTCGGTAGATTTGAAATAGGATCCAAATGACCAGAAATGCTTAAAAAACGATTGTCCAGTTCTACGAAACTTTTAAAGGATCTTCCCGTGTGCCCGCGGGCCGAACCCTCTTCTATGAAACCTTTTTTAAAGTTTCGTAGAGCGAAAAAAGGTTTCGAAAGGAAATGCGAAACCTTTGAGTTTCTGCTTAACGCTCAGTGGTTTCGCATTTCCTTTCGAAACCTT